>JAPMUY010002432.1:0-209080 GCA_026901105.3 Galaxias olidus | reverse complement strand
AAATAATTAGAGCTACTTCTGATGCCAGAGCTTACCTGTGTTATCAAATACAATGTAACAATGTGCTGTTGTTTTCGGTTGACACTTGAACCATTTTGCATAATGCATGTCTAAATGTCATTGTGGCCAGGCTACCTGCTGGACCCCAACGGGGAGAGGAGTGTGATAGCCCCCCGTCAGGTGTCAGCCTTGCATCACAAAGATGCCACCATCGCCATGGCAGCAGCTAGCAACGGCGCAACGGTAGTCGTGACCGAGAAAGGCGACATTTACCTGCTTGCAGACTACCAGTGCAAGAAACTTGCCTCCAGGTGAAAAGCTTGACATTGCATTTGTTTTTGTAAAAGAAAACCATAATTGTTTTAAAAAAGCAAATTCCGATATGAAGCCAGGATCTACTACATTTGAAGAGTGGCCAGCTATATTGAAGTATTACCTTAACTCAACTGCTCTTTGCCATCTAATGCCATCTTGTTTTTCTGCTTCCAGGCAACTGAACATCAAGAAGGTCCTGTTGAGTGGAGGCAGCCTTGACCACCGCGTGGAGCCCCAGATCTTAAACGATGGCGCGGGGGAGAAGGTGGCCATCCTGGCCCTGGATGAAGCTGGCAGAGTAAGAAGGGCTGGTTTACGATTCAAATAGATTTTTAGGTTTCATGTATTCCAGAATACTCATGGTTCCTCCCTCTTGCTACTCCGTTTCATCTACTATACTGCGTCTTTCTGCGTTTTATTTGACTCCTTCCAGGTCTTCTGCTGGCGTTCATCAGGCAGCTCGGTGAGACAGTGCAGGTGGGCGTACGGCCGGCAGGTGTTCATGACAGACATCGCTCTCAGCATGAACAACATGATGTTTGTCACCCAGGAAGGGGAGGGCTTCAGCGGGCAGTGGGCTGGAGAGTACAGGAAGTACTACGAGAAGAAAGGTGAGGGAGACCAGAGACCTCGTCTTTCTGCTCAAAATGATACACACATCTAATAACGAGTGCCGGGTTCCACAAAAGACCAAATCAAATTACTTCAAATGAAAACAATCCAGCCTGCATAATGTGTTATTTCATAAGCACCAAATTAGTTTGAATAGTTGAACATGGAGTAAGACAATGTTTATGACTTCCCAAAAAAAAACAGCGTTGCATCACTATTGTATTTATGTAAATATTCAGGCACTCCCGTTTCATGAGTTTGTCTTTGGGACTTTCAGACGCTGGGGTGGAGGTGTGTGGGCAGCCGGAGGGTGGAGTGGTGTACGAGCGGATCCGCCTGCAGAAGCTTCCCTTTGTCCACCGCGCCGTCAGCATCACCGTCGACTCCAAGGGACGCAACTTTGGGGCGCTGCAGTCCGACCCCAAGACCAGGTACTCCTCTTACCTTTTCACAGCGGTGCTCTATTGGTGCACTTCAATCTTTTGATAAATGTTTCATCCTGACGTTAAGAGGCCTGTTGGCTTGGAGGATTTTAGAAGGTAACCTTTCCCCCTTTCCTTGTCCAGTCTGTACGAGATCCCCACCGTGTCGCCGTCCTCCTTCTCCCAGCACTTCCAGAGGCTCCTGGAGGAAGCGGACGAGACGGACAGCATCCACGACGTGACGCTGCAGGCCGGCGAGCGCACCTTCCCCGCGCACAAGTACGTCCTCTCCATGAGGTCCGAGTTCTTTCGGAAGCAGTTCCTGGCGGAGCGCGGCGGCGGCGGCGCGGGCGACGAGGGCCTGGAGGGCGAGGTGAGGAGGAGCGAGGACGCCTCAGGGTGCGACCTCCTCGTCCTGGAGAAAATCCCCCCCGAGATGCTGGAGCACGCCCTCAACTTCCTCTACACGGACACCTGCCAGATGCTGGTGCAGGGGGCCCGGCCCCAAGCCTCCGGGGTCCCCCTGGATCACAACCAGAACCAGGACCCAGAGACGGAGCAGCTGATCAGCAGCCTGCAAGAGCTGGACTTCCACGAGGGCCTGCGAGGCCGTTCTGCCCTGGACGTCTACCGCTCCCTGCCCCCCAAAGCCAAGGGTGCCGGGGACAAGGCCCAGAGCAAAGGCCCCAAGCCTGGGAAGAAGGGCAAGGGAGGCAAGGCCGGAGCCAACGAGGGTGGAGCCAACCCTGTGAAGACCTTGCAGGCCATTGCCAAGAAGCTTGGCATGGGCAGTTTGGTAGCACGGTGAGCACGTGTGAACGCTTGCACTTTGGTTCTTAACTTGAAAATGGGTTTTGTTTCTTATAGGTTGTTTTGATAACCTTTTGATTTTCTTTTCAGGCTGGATGGTGTGAAACTTGAGAATGGGACGATCAACGTTGTGCACAAGAAGACTGGCAACCGACCCAAATTTAATCCGAAAAAGGGGTATGTACCATTACATTTCACTTTGTGTTGAATGTAACTATGGTCATGATACGTGTTTGAACTTATTTGTATTTGTATCCTTTCTTTATACTTTCTTCACAGCTCCTACCTGTGTGATGTCACGCTGAGGTCTGAAGATGGGAAAGATTTTCCATGTCACAAATCTGTGCTGTGCGCCCGACTTGGTGAGCAAAGGTTTTTGGACTGTGTTGTTTTAATTTTAAACTTAATGGTTTTCTTTCTGTTGTTTTTAATTACAAATTTTTTTCTGCAGAGTATTTCAACAGCATGCTGGGGAATCCCTGGATCGAGGTATGACACATTTGACTGTATGATGTTCAGGTTTTTCCGGAAAGACTTTTGCCCCAATTGAAGTGCTCTCTCTTCTACTTATCAACTGAACATGTTGATGTTTTGCGCCTCCCGCAGGCCACATCCTGCAGTGCGTTGGAGATGCCCACCAGCTCCGAGATCCTTCACGTCATACTGGAATACATCTACACAGACGAGTCCCCCACTATCAAAGGTACAACCCCCCCTAAGAAGAAAATAGATCTTCTTTAAAATGTGCACCATAAGAATCTTGTTTGATGGATTGTCTGTTGTTTTGCTGTAGAGAGTGTGAATGTGGAGTTTGCGTGCAACGTGCTGGTAGTGGCTGACCAGCTGCTCATCACTCGACTCAAGGAGATATGCGAGGGGGCCATCACTGAGAAGCGTGAGTCTCACCTGCACTTTCTCCACTTTCACTCCCTTTTTCCTCTCCGTTTTCCCCCTCATTATCAGTCCATCCCTGCGTCTTGTGGATCACAACCCTGCTTGTTGGTTCAATCCGGTCTCCTTTCTCCCCAGTGACGCTGAAGAACGCGGCCGAGTTGCTGGAGTTTGCGACCATGTACAACGCTGAGCAGCTCAAGCTCTCCTGCCAGCAGTTCATCGTTCTCAACATGGCCGCCTTGCTTGAGTTGAAGTGAGCCGTCATCTCGTGTCTTAACGTGTGATCTCAATACCCTCCGCCGTGAGGATTACAGACGGGCGTGAAGTTTATTCTCTGTTACGTTGTTATACGACCCCCCCCCCCCCTATTTCTGTTTTAGAACCGTTTTGGTCTCTGTGCTTTCTCTCTTCCTGCTGTCTCACCACTCTGTGTCGCTCTCTCCCGTTTCCTAACGCGTCTGTCCTGCCTGGCCCTCCAGAGTGTTGGACGTGCTGAGTGACGAGGTGCTGCTGGAGCTCTCCGCTGCCTACAGGCGGATGGTGAGTGTCTGCCTAGCTGCCTGGCTGCCTGGCTACCTTTCTTCCTGCTTACTTTATTATAAACCACGACCAGTGAGGCCAGTTCAATCAGGCCTATCGCGCGAAGATTCTGAGGATGTATTTCCTTGAATCCCCCCTGACAGATACCGGCCATGCAGAGGCGTCACATCACCCCGTACCCCGACGCCCCGGACCTGAGTGGGTACGAGGACGAGGACCTGGACTCCCCCTTCAGCCCCAACGAGGACATGGAGCCGTGCTGCAGGTACACCAGTCACCCTAAAGAGTTTTAGACGCGTCGTGTGCCTTTACCAGAGTGGTCTGTCATCAGCACCCTTTCTGCTCCTCGCCTCTCCTCTCGCAGGGAAACTCTGTTTAAGAAAGCCAAGCTGAAGGCCAAGAGGAAGCCAAGGCGCCGGTCCGACAGCTCAGGAGGGTACACTCTGTCCAATATCATCCACAGCCCTCCTGTTACAGGTACACACACACACACACACACACACACACACACACACACACAGTTTCACAATAGTCCAGTGAAACTACTGTAGGGATTTTGTTGTGAGCCATGTAAACCCTACACTTTTTAGACTGTCTCAACGGTGCGTTTCAAATGGTCAATATGTGAACACAGTCTATGTCATTGTCGTGGCTCTCTCTGTGGTGTCTCCAGTAAGCCTGGAGAAGTCTGTAAAGACCAACTCCACCGAGTCTCTCCATGAGCTGGCCACGTCCGACTCCGACTGCAGCTACGGCGGGGCGGGCAGCCCCAGAGACCTGCAGTCCCCCGTCTCACAGGATAGGACGGAGGTACTGACGTGGCATCCACACAGCAGGCTGCACCCTCTGGAGGAAGCTGCGTTGCATGTTAGTGTGTATTATGGTGATGGGACTGTTTGTTCCCTGACCCATGTGTTCTGGAGTGCCCCGTTTGGCTTACGGTCATGCGTTCTCTATTACTGTTTTTAAATGGAATCCGCCTTCCTGTACTTCATATGTTCCCGGTTGTCTCGTCATGCACCGTGTCTGTTGTCCATAGGATGAGAAGGCTGTCAGTCAGAGGCTGAACGCCCCGCCTAGCACCCCAACCACGCCCAGGAGCGGCCTCCCTGTCCCCCCTGAGCGCACTGCTCCAGAGCCCATCCCAAAGACCCATCCCAAAGCCAGGTGAGACAAGACTCTGGACCCAGGACCAATTGTTTTGAGTGGATCCTTCAAATTCTACTTTAAAAAACAGTCGAGCGACGGTGTACTGATCCTTGCTGTATGTCTGACTGTTTGGCTTTCCTTTCCTCCAGTCCTGCTCGTCCCCCTCCAGTGCTGGACCTCAGAGCCATCATGGACATGGAGGCCAACCATCATCCCAGCCTCGGAGCTACGCCAAAAAGCCCTGGAAGGTACTTTGTCCGTTTTGTGGCGGCATTTTTTTTCTGTTTCTCACTAAACACGTGCATATACGCCACCAAATAACAAATAAAAAAAAAGATGTGCCGCAAGTGGAAAGTGTTTGTCAGAAAGAGCGTGCTCCCGAGTCCCGTGGGTTTCCTAAACCTTTGGCAAGCCTCTAGTACAGCGAGCGTGTGCATGCCTGTGTCTCCCCACAGTAGCGTGAGCAACAGCAGCAGCAGCGTTGCCAAGCCCTCCCCCACCCCCCTCAAGCTGTCCCAGAAGCAGAGGAAGATGATGGCCCTGGCATCCAAGGAGGGCAGCTCGGAGTGCGCTGCCACGGCGTCCAAGCCAGCTCCCGCCGTTACCCCACCCAAGGCCTGGTGAGTCTGTCTGCAAGGCGGTGGGGTTTGAACGTCATGGGCGATCCAGCTCTGCAACTCCGGGTCGGTGGCTTGTGGTTATGTAGACAGTCCTAACCCACCTAAACTTTCTTTCATGATTTTTATTTTTTTATTTTACCAAATTTAACACACACTCTACAATAACATATTTTGTAAATTGAAACCATATAGAAGCGTGGACTTTGTGTTTAGTGGTGGTGGATGTGGCTGTGTGATCTCTCAGGGGGTCTGCGGTCCAGTCCTCGCCCTCCTCTCGGTCTCTCCGGGATGTCATCGCGGAGGAGGCCAATCGCGTGGTCAGAGGGGGATCAGCGGGGCCTCCGGGGACAGCTGGAGTTCAGGGGCCTCTTGTGCCCTCTGCTGCCAGGAGGGTCACGTTCAAATGTGTTGAGCCCAGCGACCAAGAGAGACCAGTTGGGTAAGGGAACTATGCGCGTCCACTCACACATACACACATTACATGTAAAGTAGGTTGTGCCTTTTTTTTTATCGGTAGCCTTTGTGCTAAGAGTACCAATGTCCACATGATGGCACTGTGGAGGCACGAGCTAAAGTCTTGAGTTTTTACTTGAAGCTTACACACGCACATGCACAATACACATGCGTGCACATCAGGCACTGTGAAGATGTAGCAACCGTGTGACCTGGGGAAGGGAGCCCAGACAAAGGCAGAGTCTCAATGATCTGTCCCTTTGAGAGAGAGACTTTGATGATTGTAGCCATGGCAGAGGGTTCTGGTCAGAGAGGAACAAACGTGGTGTTCTGGTCAAAGATAGAGAGAGGGAGGCTGAATGTACCGTCCTCGGTGGTAATGCCCCTTCCTGTCCACCAGCTCTTCTGTCACCCTGACCTCTCCCCATCTCATTCTGCAGGCCCACAAGTCCTCTATGGACACCATAGCAGGCCCATTCAAAATGGTGTCTGTCCAATAAGGCTGGGATGTGTTGTGTTTTGGTCTTGTTTGGCTGCAGGTTAGGGTGTAGCTGTTGGAGTAGCTGTGACACCAATGTGCAGGCCACTCTTCTGTTCTCAAATGGACAGAGTGTGAGGGTTAATGTCGAGCAGACCACAAAGAGTTTTTTTTTTAGTTGTTTTTTTTAAGTTTCTTGGTGTGGCGTCACCGTGTTGCAGAAGTGTGAGTGTGTGCTGGCTTCCTCTGTCGGAACATTTTAGCGCCTTCTTTCAAAAGAATTGTCACTTCACCAACCCAAACCGCAACCGTCTCTTTGTCTACACCAACATCTGGTCCCACTGCCTGTTGCACTCTGTAGAAGGCTCCTCGGAATATAAAATAGTGGTGGGACGGGGGGGACGGGGGACGGGGGGTGTGTGTGTGTGTGTGTGTGTGTATTGTAGCCGGCCATGTTGATGTGAAGTGATAAGGCCAGACTTCCTGTCGCAAGGAATCATTCTGAACCGTGTGGGTTCAACATCCCACTCTCTCATGTGTATGTATGAGCACAGAGGGAGGCAAAGGCTTCCCAAGGCAGCGTCTGTTATTTTCAGAGCCTGCCGCATGAGCTGGAAATGGTCTTTTGTGGAGGTTTTGAATTGCTGTTTTCTCCTCTTTCATTTGTTTTCTTTTTGTGGCTTCATTTACATGCCTACACACACACACACACACACACACACACACACACACACACACGTTATCCAGTCCACGCTGCCTTTGGTTATCGCTGTCATGTCTATTTACATCCATTCTTCTACTCCCCCTCTCTCTCTGTCTCTGTATTGCGTCCCCGCCAGGCCGTGGGTGCTGGGAGCAGTGGGCAGTCCCCCGAGCTGCTCCCCGCTGACCTTTGCCTCCATTGTGGAGGAGGAGAAACAGCAGGAGGCCGCTCTGATCCGCAGCCGGGAGAAGCCGCTGGTCCTCATCCAGGTAACCCGCCTCCTGTGTTTGTTTGCTCTGGGCGTGCGCTGCGTTGACGCCTTGGTTTCGCGTGTCGGTGTTATGTGTTGGGAGCACCGTCGAACATGATGCAAAGGCTTATAGATGGCCCTGTTCACACCGCAGCCTTTGTCTTCCTTATCTCACTGCTAGGCTGACACGCGTACGACAACAAGCCTCCGTATTGTTCAGTACCGTATTGCGACGTCTAGTATTGACTTGCCTCCAAGTAGGTCCTTCCTTTTAAAAAACGCCACAGTAGCCTATTCACGGTCCGCTAAGCCCCTGTCAGAGTCCCACAATGCTGAGCCGTGTGTCGTCTGTGGCCCTCTGTCTGCGTTCACCGTGACCGGATACACCGGGGATTATTACCTCCCCAGCCCTTTCGCCGCCTCTCAAACCGATAGCTTTTATTCTCCATTTCCTGTTATTTCCCCTGCGTGTCTATCACTGTCTCCAATCCCTTTTTTTCTCTCCCCACTCCCCTCTCCCTTTCTTTCTCTCGCTCTTTCTCTCTCTCTCGTTCTCTCTCTTTCTCCCTCTCTCTCTCTCTCCCTCTCTCTCTGTCCTTCTGAAGATTGAAGAGCGGGCAATCCAGGACCTGCTGCTTCACTACGGGGCTCGTGATAACCCAGACGAGCTGATTGTGGTGGAGAGGTCCTCCGGAGGCCCCATGGCGGTCCCCACCTGGAACAAACACTAAGAGAGAGAGCTGTCCTACTCACCTATCAGATGCATTTTCACCCTAAAAACGGCCCACAACGTGATCCCATCATACCCGCAACTTGATTTCCTGTCCGTCAGGGATAAGATGTACCTCAGGCCCCAGCCACTCCACTAGGGACTGGGTCTGATGCAGGTCTTCTTTATGCTTAGTAACTCCAGGGCGTTAGCTGTGTTTTTGCTGCTTAATTATTTTCTTCTTTTTTTCTTCAACCGATGAATGTGTGTTCAAAAGCGGAAAGCGGGTAAAGAAATATAATTGAGGACTGTGTGACCCTCTGCTACGGAGGAGGTTTGAAGGGGTCATGCTGTCAAACAACAATAATGAAACTATGCTTCCTAAAGGTGTCCGTTGTCTGACATAATTTAGTTGCCAAAGAAAAAAAATTTAGAAAAAAAAGTTTAAACTTTAAATTGAGTCCGAATTACATTAAGTGTCTATGCTTTGTGCCAATTGAGGAAATAACTTTGAGACTGCTTCTGAGAAACCAGGCCTACGTCCTGGACTAACACAATCTTCCTCAAGTCTCAACCATTGCATTGATTACGTAGCACTTATTATGGATTACATAGCTATTGTTTAAGCTGCCAAAAATGTATTTACAGACTTTTTCAGAGATCCATTTGGTCCATTTTAGGTTGATATGAAGCATTTGGTTACCTGGTACTAGGAAATATATTTAGAAAATATTGCAGAACTGGGGTGTCATGTTACATATTGATTGTGTTATCGACAGTTGATTTGACTTTTGACTTTCCACCTTTTATCAAAGTGTTGATAAGGTGATGTGCCTTTACGTCACATTGACCAGAAGTGATCAACATCGAGATCCATATATTTGACATTAACAAGCTAACATATAATTTGCCTCCCTTGTGGCTAAAACAATATGAGTTGTTTTATAATTTTGTTATATTATTTAGATTATGCTTCTCTATTGCCCTACACCTATCTGTTGGAGGTGTAAGGATGGAACGAGTCGATGGCTTGAATTAAAATATCTCACCTGTGCAATGATGGTGGCTCTTGTCTGTTTTCATATATACTGTATATATCACAGAGCAGGCAGTGTCTTTTGTTTTCTATATTAAAACAGTTGTCATGTGAACGACAACCCTCTCTACACCCTCCTTTGGAGCATTAGTCATTTCTCTGGCTGTGACTAATACCACTAAATGTTTTATCTCTTTGTCTAATGGCCAGTAACTCATGCACGGCAGACGAGGTGCCATGAGACGGTCTTCACTTCTGATTACCTGTGATGACCCTGCCGTGAAAAGAGAGTGTCGTGATGGAGGGGTTTGATTTTCTTTAATTACAGAATTAAGACTCCAAGAGAGATCGGAAACTGGAGTAATAGCAATTAACAATTAGACCCAATTAGCTAGGGTGGTAATGAGGCATGAAAAGAACGGTCTAGGTCTAACCGTCGTGTTTTGATAAACGCCGCAGAGTTTGGCCATCAACAAAGATAACTGCAACCATATTCAGGACCACACTCTTCTTCGGCTCTGTTTAGACAGTGAGAGACATAATGCAAGTTCAACTAACTGAACTAGTATGTCATTATTTAGTGCAGTACCCCTTGGTCGTTTTTAAAATTAAAACGGATAGATATGAGAGATATATTTCTTCGGTTTGTTTCCATTTTCAAGTGATGGAATGTTGTATTTTTGTAGACAGCCATTCAGTTTGGTATTGAAATTTAAATCATGCTGAATGGCAGTAGTGTGCGTTCTTTCTCCCTTAGGCACGGGATATGTTCGACACAGTAACCAGGAATTTTGAGGGCAGCATTCTTCCTTGTGTGAAGGGACAGGGATGCACAGCAAGTCCCTGTCAGCCTCTGCTCCACAGATGGGAAAATCGTAGGAAAGTTGTCCAAGCAAAAGGGACATACCTTGGGAATAATTTTTGGATGGAGAAATTGGGACCTGCTACACACTCCACAGAATACCCTCTCACATTCCAAGCCGATTACAATTACGGAAAATAGCAGGCCAGTCCCAGTCAAGCAGCTTCTTTAGAATGGAAAGACTATATTAAATCCAAATGGAGTAGCCCATTCATAATGTGGAACAGTCCAACCTTGCGTTGATGGCACTGCAAAGATCTATGCAGCTGTCAAAAACATCTAGAACAATGTAGCCATTTAATTCCATTAGAGAGTTCCAAGATCAAATTGATTGAGCTCCCTTAACAATCTGTCCATTGAAGGCGCTCCATTCTGATCATGTATTCTTATTTGATATTAGGAGAAGGGAAAGCATGCATTTGCTTTTAGACTGAGCCTTGTTTTTCAATATGATGACAGCCATACTGAATGATAATTCACAGTCAGATTTTGCATGTGCATCCCAACTTTAGCCACAGAACATCTAAAGCAGGTTTTATTTGAGCATCAGAGCAGCCCATGTTGGCACCTATTGCTGGATGTGCTGGACTTCCTGAAAGAGAGTTGCCGCTGTCCTTCTGTTGTTTCCCCGTTGATGCAATAAACATATTAATCTCTAGCGAGGGTCTCTGACTGCTCCAGCTTGAAGAGCCACCACCAATAGTCTCAGTCTTATTATATCCTCCCCTAGAATGTCTTAAAGCTGTCTCCGGAAGCTTGATAGATTTCAGTACACCCGATCCCACTTAGTGGAAATGAAGCCAGTTATCCCTGGATTACAGACCTGCTCCGCAATGGTCAGGCTTGCTCGCTTTAGACCGTTAAAAGATTTTAGGACAAGCTTTCCCCATTAAATGTCCAGTGCCCAGACCCTGGCTGCTGTCCTGTGACGTCTTGGCACTCCAAGCTGCTGGCGATCTGATAGAAGGACCTACAGTAACCTAACCAGCCAGACTTCTGAGCAAAATGGCTTTGTCTCTCTGTTGCCTAGTAACAGTCAATCCCATGGTGGTGATGACAGTGCTTAGCTAGTTGTGAGTTGGGCTATTTGTGTCTTTAGACTTTGTCTAATATAAAAAAGAACATCCGTTGTTGCTAATAGGTTATAAGCGAATAAGTTATTCTGAGTTAAAAGAGCGCTTCCACACATGCTGAGCATTTTAAAGATACTTAAGATTAGAAAATAATTGGCCTATATCTTAAGATGCATTACGCCATTCAGAGTCTTCACCCCAAGCGAAGGAGTTCAAGTATCTCGGGGTCTTGTTCTCGAGTGAGGGGAAAATGGAACGAGAGATGGGCCGGAGAATTGGAGCAGCGGGTGCGGTGTTGCAGTCGCTTTATCGCACCGTTGTGATGAAGAGAGAGCTGAGCCAGAAGGCAAAGCTCTCAATCTACCGGTCTATCTTCGTTCCTACTCTCACCTATGATCATGAAGGGTGGATCATGACCGAAAGAACGAGATCGCGGATACAAGCTGCGGAAATGAGTTTCCTCTGGAGGGTGGCTGGCATCTCCCCTAGGGATAGGGTGAGAAGTTCAGCCATTCGTGAGGGACTCGGAGTAGAGCCGCTGCTTCTTTGCGTAGAAAGGAGCCAGTTGAGGTGGTTCGGGCATCTAGTAAGGATGCCACCTGGCCGCCTCCCTAGGGAGGTGTTCCAGGCACGTCCAGCTGGGCGGAGGCCGCGGGGCAGACCTAGGACCAGGTGGAGGGATTATATCTCCACACTGGCCTGGGAACGCCTTGGAATCCCCCAGTCAGAGCTGGTTAATGTGGCCCGGGAAAGGGAAGTTTGGGATGCCCTGCTGGAACTGCTACCTCCGCGACCCGACCCCGGACAAAGCGGATGATGATGATGATGAGAGTGACACTAGTAAGTCCAGAGACGTTGCAACTGCATCCTAAGTCAGGTGTGGGCGCACGGGGAAGTAGAGTCAGAGGTAGCGGCTGGGTGGAGTGGAGAAAGGAAAGAAATGACAGGCGGTGTTCTCCGTATCTCACCTGTATCAGTCCCTTAACCAGTCCACAGCACTACCCACCTGTGCCACTGGACCCTGGAGCAGTCGGCTGGATCACAAGCACCCCACAATCAGGTAGATGAGGCCTCCTCCATGGAGAGAGATAGGCCTCTCTGTTACCTTAAGCAGTAACCTGTCAAAACAAGTTTGACCACCCACACCCCACATCTTGTACACTCGCATGCACACTCAAAACTCTGGAGAGAAAAGGGTGAGATGGGGAACCTCCTTTTTACAGACACACCTTTTCTTTGGTCTATGAAGTGGCCCCATATAACCTCACATTTTATTTTTGTGCCGTTTCATCTTCTTCTTTTTGGCAATGGGGGCCTCAAACAATGGAGTGGGAAGAACCTGGGAATCCCATTGTGCAGTGGAGTAACTGGTCCTCACCCAAAACTAACTAAGCCGTCACCACTGGGAATATCACTCGTACGGGGCAAACTAATGAAACCCTCATGGAAAATCCACGTGTCTTTGTGATAGGAGCTGAGTCAAGATTGAAATGAGGAAAATGGATTCACCAAAAAAAAAAAAGTAAGGGGGTTGGGCTTAATCGCTCAAATTCCTAAAGCCTTAGAGAGGTGTAGTCGGACCATCCGGGACTACGAAGGTCCCATTTTCCTCCCACTGCTGCTCAGGCTTCACTGGTAAAGCCATGATGTGGCATCAAAAGGCTGTAGATTTTCTAGCTTACTGTCTAGAAGTAACTCCGCTACTTGAATCATCAGCACAGATGACATTCCCATAAAGAAGAGGAGCATGCGTGCAGATGCAGTCCTAATCATACTTTAAGAATGATTATCTACAGTAGTGTGGTAGTTCAATCGTTTTTCTTTCAAGGCTACCTGCCAATGGAAAGTGAATAGGCTCAGATGTTTGCCAGTTATTCTTGGCGTGCTATACACCCAGTAATAGAAAAAGGTACTGCACATGCACCCCAATCTTTCTGGTATCATCAGTTCTGTCTTTCTAAATGTATGGCATAGCCTTGCAGGTTCCACTTGAGCAGCTCTTTACTTTGGTTTTATCTTACAACGCTACCCACATGCCCTTCTGTCTCATGATGATTGCCACTGCCTATCCACTCGTGCTGCTGTAGTATGACTGAACGCATCCCCTGTCCTTCTAAAGTGGGGTCAGTAGTAGGAGGTCACGCCTGCTATAGTGCATCTAATGAGATATACATTTTAATCATGGCTCAGGAGCACCCTGGGACCTCCTGTGCCTCCCTAGTGTAATACCATACAGCCTGACGGAGATGGAGACCGCAATCCGTGCATCTCATTCCACACATTAAATGTATCTCTAATTTGGAGGAGGAGGGGGGGGATTGATGATTGCTCAGCCCCCCAGAACAGTATCATATTCCAATATGTTTGAGAGCCAGATAGAGTCTGTTCGTTTAGTCGGTTACTCTCCCTTAGACTGTGGTATTGTTTCTTTCCATCAAACGAGAGGAATTGTCCTCACGGTGGGCTTAAAAGTCAAAGTCAAACGTCAAAGACAGGATGTGGAGCGCTCAGAGATAGACAACGTGGTGTTCCACTGGGATGTTACACTTCACTGCAAATAAATCGTAGGGTCCTGTTGTCATTGTGTTGGCACAGGAAAAACCCAAGTCTCCTTTTCTTTTTTTATTGGACCTGAGCTATCCTGATTATGAAGCCCAGTGGCAAGCTCTCGATGACTGTAAAAGATGAGTTTACGAGATGGCAAGAGGCCTTTCCTTTTTCCACTGGGGTCCAGTGTTTGAACGGAGGAAATGGAGTGCTAAAGACATGCCAACCAGACTGCCAACTTTTGGAGCAAAAGAACGTTTCCTAGTTTGACCTTCTACAATTTGAACATTTACATGGACAGTTGCAAAACTAATAGAATAAGATAAGAAGATTCAGGAGGGAAAGCTTGCCCCACCCTATCTAGAGCCATCTATATAGTACAATGATCTCCTATGTGTCATTTCTGTAACTGTAAGATGTTGAACAGAGCAATGAGCCTCTAATGACTTTGCATTGCATTTCTGGTGTAGGCACACCTGCCTTCTCCATGACAACCGTTGTGATTTAGAATAGAGTGGACCGCTGGTCCACAGTGTGCACTGCTAGTGGAGCCAGCCCATACCTCCAAACACCTGGGAAAGACATACACTGGCTACGGCTGCTCACGATCCATTTAAACTAACTAATAGTTCCACATACATTTCCAGATGTGAATTTTCTCTTTCAGAGTCTTTCTGATCGTTAACTTGTTCAGTCTGCCAACCAATTTGTTATCTATCTTCGAGCGTTTGCGAAGAGCACTTTGAAAGTGCCTGTATATTAAAATGCTACTACTAAGCGTGTTAATGAAAATGTAATTTTCCTGAAAAAAAAAGTCAATGCAAAATACGTTAGGAAAGCCAGGTGGAGATCCCTGATCTGAAAATAGGTAATGTGGGTCTTGGCAGCCCTGCTCAGACTGTTTTTGCCTGAGGCTAAAACTGTGTCATGGAGTAAATGGGATAATCTGGGTTTACAGGGCTGGGTGGCTGCTGTGACGCAAGGCTTTACACTCGCTGATGGATCCCATGTGACAGCTGCTGGCCCACTCTGGCAACGGAGTCCATGTCTCCCTGACCCGGACCTTTCCTCCTCTAACACTCTCACCTGTCCCCTTCAGCTTCTTATTTTCTCTGCTGCAGCCTGAGGACCTGCACTGAAGCTCGGGGATTATACTTATACTGAAGGCTCTGCTCAGCTTCTGAACAAGGCCTATGTTTTTCAATAAATAAAATTAGAGCATACGTTATATACATATGCATTATAAATGTTCATATTATACATATTTGAGGTTTGACCCATTCTTGGTTTCACTCCAGGTGTTTTGGTCGAGGAGTCAAGGAATTTCATCATGTGTCCCTCCAATGGTGTCACAACTTTGTGCAGTCAATGACCACCGACAATGACCCAAAGCTGTGCTAGTGTGTCAACGGCCTGTCACACCCAATCTGCAAAGAGCAAGGAGCCTGACTCTGCAGGTTCCATGCAAAGAGCAAGGAGCCTGTACTGAAGCCTGGAGGGGAGCCAGGTGAGGTACATTCAGGGTTCCAATGTGTAACCAACACTCGCATCTGATCTCACATCCACTAGCTAGTTCCGTCACAATAGGAGTGCCACACTAAGCAGCAGCTTACCCAGTCATTTCAGGGTGAATCGAAGGGTAACATACTGTTTTTAGAGGTTTGGGGATAACAAGCTTAATAGATTATGAAAACTACACCATGTTTTTTCAACAGAGGGAAAGTGTTTTGATGCTTTTCATCAATAGACACAAGGAGACATGCTTCACTGTGCATTTCATTGATTGTAGCAAATTTACCAATACTTTGTATGTCCTGCATTGTTGAAATCTTGTTGCTTTTTTCAACATCCCACAGGGGGCGATATGACAGCATCAACACATTTCCAAACTCCATGCAGAGGCCACTTGCAAGTAGATATTGCACAAGAACTCTGACTTGTTTGCAATTTCCTGAAAAAGAACAGTAAAAATTTAACAACTTCCATTAAATGCGAGCTGATATCTTTGAGTAGTTAATATTAACCTCAGTTAATTTAAAAAATCTGTTTGTGAATGCATTTGGATAAGTAGGCCTAGGCTATGTATTATCGAAAATAAATGTGCGTAATTTCGATTGAGTGGAAGTGGGACTTGGTGAACAGAAACGAGCGTCTTAATGTATGGTGCTCAAGTCACTCTAAACTTACCCCAGTCAGTCAAAGGGATAAGAAAGGGGCGGTACTACGGACATGACATTTCTACATCTAGACTTGCCTCTTGCAGAATTGAACAGCTTGAACAGCAAGCCCGAAGGATAGACGAAATATAACATGAATCTAAAATATGTATCTATTTTAAGTTTAACAAACTGATAAATAAGCTACTTGTATCGACGCAGATTTTGTTCGGCCACGTAATGTGTAGGATCTACGCTTAAAAATCAACGGGATTCCTCTGGACACTGACTGGAAGAGAAAGTGCCAAGTGCGAATTGAAAAACCTAGTCATGCAAATTCATAAAATAATAGGCGTGCCTTTGGGTGATGGAGTCACTGCCGGAAAAGCGAACCCCTTGGAGCACCCACCATCCCCAAAGACAGTTATACTCAGAGCTCGTACGCACTACAGAAATGTACCACGCACTCTCAAAAAAGGTTACTGAAGAGTAAAGACAAGTTTTCTGGAGTGAAGATTCTGCTCACCCCTCTTCATTCTTCGACCACAGCCTTTGCTACAGCTGAAGTGACCCACTGGATTTTCAGACTAATACGCACAGAGCGCAACCTCAATTATCTTACTATTTGCCTAAGTTTTTCTTAGTTTTTAGTACAGTAAGTGGCATATTTGTCACTGTTATAGCGGACAGCCTATGGCTCTGGTTGAATATTTCCTTTTTCTAATTTGAGAGTAAATTCACCTCGTTTCATACGAACGTTCGCACAGGTCGAGCCTTTTTCCAATTTCGGTAAATTATTCAATTCACAATGTCAGAGGACGAAAGTAATTGTTCTTCAGGTTCTGTAACTGACACTGAGAAAAGCAATGTGAGCGTACTAAACTGGGAGCAAGTGCAGCGCCTGGACGCTATACTAACAGAGACCATCCCTATCCATGGCCGGGGCAACTTCCCTACTCTCGAGATGAAACCCAGGCAAATCGTAAAAGTGGTGCGAAGTCGTATGGAGGAAAAACAGATCCACGTCCGTGATGTGCGGTTAAACGGTTCTGCGGCAAGCCACGTTCTCCATGAGGATAGCGGACTGGGCTATAAAGATCTTGACCTAATATTCTGCGCGGAAATGAAGGGAGAAAGTGATTTTCAGACTGTGAAGGATATTGTTTTGGACTGTCTGCTGGATTTCTTACCTGACGGCGTAAATAAAGAGAGAATATCCCCTCTAACTTTAAAGGTACCCTATTCATCTTCGTGCTTCACGTAGTCCTTAATTTATTTAGGAGTTTTAAAATGGCAGATTAATCAAATATTCTAAGTTAAGTATGCTCTCGTTTAACGACAGTAAAGGGTATTGTTTTTGTGACCATCAAGCACAATTAGAAAATGCAATTTCTTACTCACTTAAGGAAATATTGTTTTTTCTCAGTTAAGAGGATTGAGGTAAACCAATTGACAGGGATCTGCCTTCTCAGCCACATATATCTAATGCAGAGCAAGCATGCCCCACTGAGATATAACTGACACATTTAAAACTACAATAACTTGTGCTACATTGAGTAAGAGTTGAATTTTAAGCCATCGATACTTTGATGAACTCTGGGGGACGTAACATCAAAATGTATGTTTTGTTCAGTGAAACATTTCTTCATTTGCATTTTATGCACAGTATTTTTTTTTATAGATGCAGTAGTAAATGTGTTTTTTCTTCTTTGTGTGTGTGTGTGTGTATTTCACAGGAAGCCTATGTGCAGAAGATGGTGAAGGTTTGCAACGACTCTGACCGCTGGAGCCTCATCTCTCTCTCCAACAACCGGGGCAAAAATGTGGAGCTCAAGTTTGTGGACTCGCTGAGGCGGCAGTTTGAGTTCAGTGTGGACTCCTTCCAGATCAAGCTGGACTCCTTGCTGCTGTTCTACGAGTGCTCTGAGAACCCCATGGCCGAGACCTTCCACCCCACCATTGTGGGAGAGAGCGTCTATGGAGACTTCAGCGAGGCCCTGGACCACCTACGCCACACCGTCATCTGCACGCGCAACCCCGAGGAGATCCGCGGCGGGGGCCTGCTCAAGTACTGTCACCTGCTGGTGAGGGGCTTCCACGCTGACTCGGAGGCCGAGATGAAGTCCCTACAGCGCTACATGTGCTCCCGCTTCTTCATCGACTTCTCGGACATTGGCGAGCAGCAGCGCAAGCTGGAGTCCTACCTTCAGAACCACTTTGTGGGCCTGGAGGACCGCAAGTACGACTACCTGATGACCCTCCACAGGGTGGTGAACGAGAGCACGGTGTGCCTGATGGGACACGAGAGGCGCCAGACCCTGGGCCTGATCGCCATGCTGGCGGTGCACGTGCTGGCCGAGCAGAACGTCATCCCCAACGTGGCCAACGTCACCTGCTACTACCAGCCGGCCCCCTATGTAGCAGACGGCAACTTCAGTAACTACTACATAGCCCAGGTGCAGCCTGTGTTTGCCTGCCAGCCGCACGCCTACTCCACATGGCTGCCCTGTAACTGAGCCAGACTAAGCAGGATAGTGCGAAAGAGAGAGAGAGAGGGAGAGAGAGAGAGAGAGAGAGAGAGAGAGAGAGAGAGAGAGAGAGAGAGAGAGAGAGAGAGAGAGAGAGAGAGAGAGAGAGAGAGAGAGAGAGAGAGAGAGAGAGAGAGAGAGAGAGAGAGAGAGAGAGAGAGAGAGAGAGAGAGAGAGAGAGAGAGAGAGAGAGAGAGAGAGAGAGAGAGAGAGAGAGAGAGAGAGAGAGAGAGAGAGAGAGAGAGAGATTCATATTAATGTATGCAGGAGCTGAGTGACTCACTAAAATCTGTCCAGTGTGCTCTGCAGCTGTTTGAATGAGGTATTACCTACCTTACTGTTTTGAATTTAACCCACATTCTCTATAGGGGTTTGGTAGGTATGAAAAAGGGACAGTTATAGGTCCACTCCTGTGATTTCAGTGAGAGTAGAAACCTCCCCAAATGTTCCCCTGGGGGTTTGACAACATCCCAAAACGCTGCCCTCTCACAACGATTCGGGATCTGTGATGGCCAAGAGTGCACGCATCAGGACTCTCGCTGACACTTGACTGACCTCGACTGATCGATTCTGTCAAAGAACTGATAAGCCAGCATGATTTACAGACAGGCCAAAAAATGTGCATCCGCGTCCGTGCCGCCGCACTTGACAGCTGTTTCAGCAACTGAGATAGAAGCACGCAGCCTAGCTTTTCAGAGGGGGGCGTGTGACCAGAACCCTCTCACGCAGCGGGCAGACTTACAATTAGAGCGGGGGTCACAAAAAGAGCGCCGTAAACACTCACTCAATGTCGGGCGCGTTAGGCAAGGTGAGAGGTCCTTGCGAGGTTAGATGGCATCTACATCACTACTTGTATTTGGATGTGATTATGGTGTGTTTACAGACCAAAGATTTTAGATTGTTTCTAAAAGCCCTAGTTTGGAGGGTTAAACACATGTTTAAAAGGCTTTCTTTATTTGTATATAGTGGACATGTATTTTAAGTGCCTAATGCCTAATCAGAATGCCTATGAAAGAATAAACAGGCCAATTATTTTGGGAGCGATCCCACTTTCATGCTAGTGAGGCACACAAGACAATAGTACCCCAAATGCTAGTGAATGTATTATGTGAAATCACACAGTCGATACTGATGTACATTTTGAGGAATAAAATCCAGCAGTTACATTGTATTTTTTAAGGGGATAAAACAGATTTTTTTTGTCCATATGAATGACTCATTGATGCAACATTGTTGTTGACTGTGCAAATATTTGGTGAAGTCGTGTTTCCATGATTCCATTGCCCCCTTAACGAAGCTTAGAATCTTACATGCTTTTGATTTACCTGCTGAAGTTGCAAGAACATATATTAGTCTACGCTGTATGCCAAGTTAAAGGTTGGTTCAATATGGTTTGTTTCGTTGTCGTTCATCTTA
This sequence comes from Galaxias olidus, assembly GCA_026901105.3. Classification (NCBI taxonomy): domain Eukaryota; kingdom Metazoa; phylum Chordata; class Actinopteri; order Galaxiiformes; family Galaxiidae; genus Galaxias; species Galaxias olidus. Next base: position 189,507 of record JAPMUY010002432.1, on the reverse strand, counting down.
ACAAACCGGTTGACAAGCATTTCACATCAGCAGTAAAGAAAGACAAAATCCTGGGAATTCCCTTTTAGTAATAGATGTACTGTATATTTCTCATAGTGGTGCTTCACGTATCGCAACTTTTTTTACCAACTCATTGTAGGCATTGGCAAAGAGGAGACACAGATATTGAACACAGACAGAGCACAGACCGGCAGACAGAGAGCTTGTGTGTGTTCCTGTGTTCCTTTGTAGGACAGTATTTGCCGAGACACTTCAGATGATGGGACATTATTTGCTGTAACAGCCATGCAGGGAATTCCGCAGCTGCTGACGAAGAGCTCGAATATACAGTAGCTGGGCTGTGTCTGCAGCCGATGGCTTTTTGGTCAGCTTTAACCCTTCAGAGAACGATGTGCCAAATGCTGACCTGCAGTTAGCCTCAAATGTTCAATGAGCCCATTTTCTAATAATAATAAAAAAAGAAAGGCGTCGATGAGCCAGTCTTTGAATGAATAGAGAGCAAAAGAGAGATAGGTGGAAGGGAAGAGGTTGACAGAGTTGTTAGATGGAGCCACGGCTGGAGAGAGGGGCACAGCTGGTGATGGGGTTTGTCTCTCTCGGGGTCTGCCATGCTTCACTCTGGAGCAAGTCTCACCGAGATCTAATGAGATGTGAAGTCTGATTGTTTGGGAGCAAATCACACTTCCTCTTCATTCAGCATATCATTCCCTTTCACTTTGATTTGTTGAAAGAAGGAAAGAAAAGAAAAATGTATTTCTACTATGTAAGCTTTCAGTTGGAAATTGAAGTCTGAAGGTAATGTCTGTAATCTCCAAGCCTCAGATTTGAAATGGCACTAGGCAGAGGTAAGACGTTGAGGGCAGAACAAGGGAATGGGGTTAACAGTCGGGGACCTCTTTGCCACGAGGGGGTTCTCTTCAAAAAGAAGACATACACTCTGGGTTAATAATACAGTTTGATCTCATATTTACAATCTCACGTTCTGCCCGTGCTCTTTTTGCTGTCGTTTCTTTTTTCTGATCGACTACATTTTGATAGTACCCTGTGGATTGTACAGGAGGTGAATTGTCATTTGCAACCAGCGGATTTAGCTGTCCTCTCCCTTGCAGTTTACCAAACACAGGCTGTGGGTTACTGCATTGTCTTGTATGCGTTGTCTCAAATGTTCAAATCTGCAGTCTTTTACAATCAACCCTTGAAAATGTAAGATTAACAAGAGCCTGTGTATATGTATGTTTTCTATGATTGTTATTTTTATGAACCTTTCAAACACTGCAGTGTTGCAGAGCTTTTGAATCTGGGAATCAGGTTGCAAGCAATTACTTCTCAACAGCTTTTTTTTTTGCATACTGTATCGTGTGTATGTGTCCAATGGGTCGAAAGATAATGGATGTTTTCATCATAATAAAAAAATGTAAAAATAAAGAAAAAGTCTGAAAATAAAAATGCATCTTCTGCTCTTTTATTCTGTTTACAATAATTAAAACCACATACATCTCAATATTTAGATAAGAGCAGCTTTCCGCCAGGCTCCCCTCTCACAAAGACCGGCTCAGCCTAGCGAGTGCCACTATCAGTGGGTCTGGCCAGAAACCTGGTGAGAACTCACCCACCCCTGCCAGAAATAGCCAGTGGTGAATGTGAGGGATTAGCGTGAACCCCAAAAAAATAACTTTAATGCTTTTGTCTGTTGAATATCTTTGCCTGCTCATCAAATTCTCTTGATGAACAACCCCCATGCACCCGCGCCATCACATGGCTCTGAACACTAGACCAGCGCAGGGCAACGTGTAGTTGACATGGTGAAACGATGCAAACCACAACCTGACTGCCATAAGGATCACCTCTCCCATTGTCCTGGAAACAAAGGCCGGGACAGAGAAAAAGAAAGAGGGAGAATGAGGAAGAGGTAGGGTGTCAGAGAATGTTCTATATTTAGCTGCCATGATAAGGATATTATCGCTTTCATTTAATCGTATTTATAGCTGATTTACCTGAGCCACCCAACCAGCAATGGGGGGTTGGCAAATCGTTGCAGTCCAATAAGCTAATACATCCACAAAACACACATCCACACACCCACATACACACACAAACGCACTGGACCATGTCTAAATGTCACCTTATAGTGTAGCACCAGCAGTAAAACCTAAATCGCTGTTCAAATCTTAGAGATAACGTCAAAATAAAGGAGTAAACCAAGTAACTAGACAAGGCAGCGATGTATAGGGCCTCCTAAAAGATCACTTCAGGGACCTCCGTCTCTAACTTAACAGCCTCCTCACAAACTAGGTGAGGTGTGTTTCACAGCTGTCGCTTCAATCAGGATGTGGTATGTGCGTAGTAGGTCAGGATTTGGGTGAGGCAACTTGGGTACACTTTCATTTAACTCAATTTAATTGTAAAGCGTGCACAATCACACACACACACACACACAACACATACACTTGAACGTATAAACTAAAATAATACATCCACCCACACAAAGTTGAGTGTTATTCATACAATACAGGCTGCATGGTCGGGTGAGGTCCAAGATTGAAAACACTGGCAACTAACGAAAGACCCGTGTCATGACACAGTGAACGGGTAAGAATGGTTTGGACGGGACAAAGTATGCTGCCGCCTCACGTGGCCGAGTAGCTGTGACACCACTCATCCATCCTCTGTCTCCTGTCAAGCCGTTTAGGTCCTCATCCTCCACGCTTCCAGTAATGGCTTTTCCACCCTGGGACTGGAGAGCCGCCGGCCACTTCTTGGTTTTTCTTCCCTCGCTGTTTCTGGAAAGGATTTTTTCCAGATGAGGGATTTTTATGGAATAACTGGGGACTGTTGGAGCTCGACTCCACCAACAAACCAACTGGTTCAGTTTCGGGGTCCATTGCACTGTGCTTGACCGGTGACCCAGGCCCAAAGCCATCCAATATCAGTGGCGGGGAGTTCTTTCGTCGTTTAGAAAATGTCCTCCAAAATTAAACAGACTGCATACAAGCAGGATTCTCCCCTCTGAACTCTCCCCCCTGTCACATGGGGCTTGTAAACAAATTCCAGAGGGGTGAGCGTGCACTAACACTGGTGGAGCGCTGTATCATCCCTCAGAGCAGCCGTGGGGAGAGAGAAAGGTCGTACCCAATGTCACTTGGTGGTTACTGACAGGCAGACAGACCCTGGAGCTCATTACACCTAAGGAGATAGATGTGACCTATCCCTCCCACACTCACACAGTTACACTTCATTATCTTACAGCAACGTACGTACAGTGGCCATGTCCACATAATAGACTAATCAAAAGCCTTGTCACCATCCTCCAGGCTGAATACTGAACAATGCTGGGAAGTGTCGTCACATTTAAAAACCTGATTCACCTTTAATAGGCCAAAGTATGGGAACAGACAAGTTGTCCTGTTTGTTAGAGACAAACAACAAAAGGTGGGAAAAGAGCAGACTTTCTTCCTTGAAAAATAAGGCGATAGTATTCAACAGAAAGGTCATTTGAAACCAAGGTGCTTCACAGAACATGTATCATCTTCCAGTGTGCACCTGTGGTGTGTGAGAGCATCGTGCGCAATGCCGCGTTTACTTAGTTGAACCTCGGAAAAACACACCTTGTCAATGAAAGACTTCCCTTTATAAACAAAGGTATGTAAATAATGAATTGTTGTATGCTATTCTCAAATCCTGTTTCACAAAGAAGATATGAATGCCGCGGTCCTTGTTACAGTTATAATTCCTTCTTTCTATTCTTTGTTTTGTCTATTGATTGATCTTTTTTTCCCTTCTGTGTTTGCGGTGCACATTATTTTTACCTGGCAGCACCACGCGTTTCCCATCTTTATTCATGATGACAATGACATTACTGTAAAGTAATCAAATGGATTGTGAACAAAACAAAAAATGAATATGGGTCAAGGGAGCATGCATGAGAGACTGTTGAGTTTGCTTTGTAGAAATGCTAAATGAATGAGATACATTGTGTTTATGTCGACTCTGCTCTTTGTAGCAAGGCTAAAGCATGCCTTAACCTACATCTAAAGCTAATTAACACAGTGACTGAGGGAGAGATAAGGCTGGAGGAAGATAATAGGTGAAGGGACAAAGATGCAAGGGGAGGGAAGTGAAAGGAGGGGATGAGATCTGGGGATTAATTACAGCAGGTAGGGAAAGGGTGGACGGAGGAACAGGAAAGAGGGAGTGAGAACAAAAGAGAGAGAGAGTGTGAGGGCAAGATAGAGAGATACAGACATCGAGCAGGAATGAGACAGGAGAGAGAGAGAGAGAGAGAGAGAGAGAGAGAGAGAGAGAGAGAGAGAGAGAGAGAGAGAGAGAGACAGAGATTGAAGATGATCCTCATCACTATTGGATTAGTCTCTTTTATGGTTAGCAGGCCTCCACTCAGCAGCACCATAGCAACGGTGGGAGAGACAGGTGCTGAGACTGTGATCTGACTACGTTTCCCAAGCAGTGTACTTTGATAACCGGGCACACACTGCCTTTAAAACAGCACTTTCAGTGCTGTTTTAATGCATGTGCCGCTGTGCACTCTGGGTGTGTGCCAGCGAGAGATTTCATAATCGACTGTCAACACAGGGTAAACCATTTGTCACAGAGAAAGCTATTAACATTAATTGGGGAAATTACTTCCCAGATTACCTTTTGATCTCAGGCCAGACAGAAACATATTGATGGTGTGCCGTCCTGTAAAACCAAACACTCACTGTGTAAGTAACAGTGTCTATGTGTTAGCTGTAGGTAATCCTCAAGAGATTGATCGAATGGTGCACCACCCTAAGACGTCTGGACGGAAAAATATTGAAATTAGTGACGTACAATCTTCTGTGACTCCCTCCTGTGATTGACAGCTCCATTTTGTGCCTCTGTTGTGACGTGTGTGCGTTTGTGTGTGTGTGTGTGTGTGTGCGTGCGTGCGTGCATGCGTGAGTGAGTGAGTGCGTGCGTGTGTGTGTGTGTGTGATTATTGCACACTTTCAATGTACTGGGTTGAAAGGTGGAGGGTTCTCAACTTCCTCACTCCTGATTGCACTGGAAAAGGACATGATGTTGCTGGCAGGAAACTGATTGACTTTTTTGTTTCCAAGTCGTTGAAGGGAACAATGCCTGCAGATTTAAAGCACCCACAGCAACGGTGTCAGCTCTCATTAGATCACCCAGTTTGAGGTCTCTAACGCTCTCGATACCTCTAGAATGGAATACAGAATACGTGGTTTGAGTAGGATGAAATGTGACGATTCCCTAAATGACAGGCCTTTGCAACAGTGCTTCTTACAAAGCTTATTGATAACAATGGAGAGGATTTGTTGGCCTTTAAGGGATAGTTTCCAGGCTCATTTTTACTCTTTTGTTGACGTGACTTGTGTTCTATATTTGGCTCATGAATTAAGGAATGAATTCAAAGGTTTTACCCTTTCTGCTCTAAGGGCTTTCCTAAACCCAATTGCGCAGCTTGATTAAACCAAAACGTATTGGAGAGTGGAGAAAGGTTTTATCAGCAAAAGGAAATTGTTCGCCAATGAAAGACATTCTCTTTAATTTATTAGTGTTGAAGGATTTAAATACATCATCACTGGACTTAAACATAGTTTACTTTGTTTTTTAAATCCGCTCAATTATCCAACCACAAAAGCTTTTACAAAGGAATACACAACTAATAAGGTTTAATTGGAATCCTGGTCATTCAACAGGTGTATAAATCTTTCCCGTATAACAAACATAACCTTTCTGGAACACCCACAATATTTTCCCTCAGAGACACATAAAATCATTTTGAGCCGGTCCATCAGATAGTGGTTGGAGGGCACTTGTAATAGGCCCCAGATGGTTACTTTGACATAAAAGCCAGGTAATTTCAGTTGAGTCTTCTCTGAAACGATCAGACCATTCTCGTTTCCACAGGAGCAAACTGGTGTCGACTGTCTACTGCTCCCTTCAAATAGGACTACTGGTGGGGAGAAGACTTCCTTTTGTTCCCCACGAGAAGATGCAAAGTTAAATTCAAAAGAAATGTGATTATATTCCAATTATCTGGGATGGGGTGCAGCAGAAACAAAATGGAAAATAGCAGTCTGGTGTTCCCAAAGGCAAAAATAGATTTTCTATACAAAACCAAAAGACTGCCGAACGAGTTTGGCTTGTGCATTGCTTTGATCAGTGTTATTGGCAAATACGATACTGCAACCAATGATGACCCATGAACCTCCCCCCAAACACAAACACACACACACACAGGCAGACACACACACACATGCACATGCAGACACACACTACAGTACCTTGGTGAGGTCGAAAGCTATGGCGCTCTAAAAGGCTCCTCTGTGCAGCCCAGGCCGTTTAGGAGTCTATCGCTTGTAACAGGAGCGTGCGAGACGGCATTGAGAGGTCTCCTCTCCATTCACACGCAGACTGGCTACTACTGTGGAGCCGGTTCACAGGGGTCAAGGTGGGGATGTGCTCTGTTTGCACTGCAAAGCCACACCACGGCAATAGTAAAACCCCACGACCTCTTAGAGCCCCGGGTGCTTTTGGAAAGCCTGACGCGTCTCGTTCTTCATTCAAGATATCTAAAACTACACGGCCACCCGCGAAATGAACAAAGGGTCATTTCAAAGGATATTGACTCTGTTTGAGGTGAATGTGGAAAATGTAGTTCATTCTGTCCCAGTGTTTTTTTATGTGAAGAGGTTTGAAGTTCTGAATCGTGTGCATGTGTCCTGTGTGTGCATAGTGTCCACGCAAGCGTGAGGGTTTCTTTGTGTTTCTCTGTGTGTATGTGGACGGTCTGTGTGTGTGTGTGTGTGCGTGTGTGTGTGTGTGTGTGTGTGTGTGTGTGTGTTCTCAATGCCCTCCCCACTTCCTCGTCCAGAGGGCCTGGGTTCCTCTGAGCAGCACTTGTCTAGTGTCAGGACAGTAATTCATTGTCTGACAGCTGTTTTCTTTTCTCTGGGCCGGCCTCGCTGCGATCCTGGGGTGTAATTCTACACACAGGACCAGCTGGAGACTATTGCAAATGAAAAAAATAACTCACCCCAGGCACCCAGAGTGCTGACAGCACATAACACCACGCACATCCCTACTTCAAAGACCTTGTGCATATAAATCTGGTCTGTAAATATGCTGAGATTTAATCATAAACAAATAGCTATGTGACCACCTAAGCTGTTTAAGTCAAAATCTCTAAAATCATGGATTAGGGGGGATCAGTCGCTGAGATCATGCAGTGAATCCATTTTTGATCATTTGAACTATATATTATGAATTAATTATTATTAATATGAATCATCTCCAATTTATTTTCAAACTGAGACACAGATATTTTGATTATATACTCTGTTGAGAGCAAACATATGAACAAGCGTACACACACACACACACTCACGCACAGGTGACACAATAACACTACCCATGCTATACTGTTCAGAGTGCCATAGCCCGTGAGCAAGGCCCATTTGACAACCTTTTTCCTTTTCATTTGCTGACAGGCTGATGCTAACCTCACAGAACACGGTTTGGACCGATTCTTGCCTCAGCCTCCATTCGCTCTATTGCAGTATGCTACAACACACTACCTCTCTTTGAGTGTGGTGGTGGGGGGGGGGGGGGGGGGTTCCCCAGATGGCAAAACAGGAATATGGCATCCCCCTGAGATGGTAATAAACAACAATGTTGAGTAGATGAGCTGCTGAAAGCATAACCCGGGTTGTGTAATCACTTCAGCCTCTTTTGTTCTATTGTGATGGACTGAGTCACAAGCCTATTTAGCCACTGATCCTCATTCGCACCTATTCAGTCCTCTTGTTGTGGCTGGTGCAATGGGGTGCGTTCTGACAAAGACACACACACACACACACACACACACACACACACACACACACACACCAATGGCAAGGTTACACATTCTCACTGACAAACAACACCTTGCCATAATTGGGCTCAATCTTGCATACCAGTTTGCACCTCATGTTTGGCATTGTGTGTGCTTTGCATGTAGCGTGTTGGGCTACGGTCAAATCTACCACTCCTGTGACGCTACGTTGGAAAAAGCTAACCAGAAAGCTAACGCAAAAAAGCCTACGTGTGGTGTACACTACAGCAACAAAGGCTCGGACCGATTAGAGTCACCCGGGTTTTCTGTTGAATGTTCTTTATTGGCACACACGGCCAATTCTCAACATACCTCTTCCCCTCAAGTACTCGTTAGAGTCAAAATGACACCAGTTAAAGGCTTATGAAGCCCCTTATCGACACGGCTTTACAGGGAAAACGTTGCTCCTGACGGCCATTCCAGTTGTCCTAGACGTGCGGCGCTGCCGTGGCGATGGAACAACCCTCAGACCCAGAACCGCAGCGCCACGGCTATACTTACCTGGAGATTAGAGGACTGTAATTATCAGGTTATCATCCTCCTACCTGCACAGGCGGAATCCCCGGAGCACCACACACCTGCCGGCACGCAGGTAAGTACAACTCTCCGTAGGCCTGGTTTCTGGGAAAATTTACGGTCCGTCGAAGAGGGTCGCTCGCGGCGCTGCCGACCCATTTCAATGTTACCGCCGTCTCCCCTCACATTGAAATACGATGCTATTGGGCTTTCAATTAATGACTGTGGTTTGGTTTTCACTCTCCAGAGCTCCATGTACGAAACAGACAACCACGAGACATGAAGAGCACATTATCAACTTCTTACGTTCCGCTGAAAGGTTGTTGACGACGTTGTTGACTGCTGAGCAGTTTGAAAGACACGTGTTGAGTTTGAAAGGGGTTTGTAATCCCTTGTGCTTTGTGAGGACATTGGAACAGAGTTACAGTTCCTCTCCAGGTCAAAGGTCAGCCGACACATGCTGGAACTCCTCATGTGACCAAGCTGTTTGTCCTGGCCCCAAACACACCACTGGCTCGTCGTTGTCCACATAGAACTGAATAGAAAGTTGGAGAACAACGGGGGATGGGATTGATACTGTGAGAGAGATGGACAGAGTATTACAAAAGAAGGGAAGTGGTGTGCAGTGTGTGGCTGAGAGCCTGATTGACAGCATTTCAGAAAAAGAAGTATCAACTACGAGAGAGAGGCTTATGAAAGGTCATGTGTGTTGTTATGCTTGGCAATGTAAATGCATACTTTACCGTGCCAATAAAGCTCATTTGAATTGAATTGAATTGAGAGAGAGAGAGAGAGAGAGAGAGAGAGAGAGAGAGAGAGAGAGAGAGAGAGAGAGAGAGAGAGAGAAAAAGAGAGACATAGAGTTTAACCAAAAAAGTGGGATGAAACGGAGTCAGCCACATTCAAAATACTGTTCAACAGCCAGCGGTTGTCCTTCCAGGAGCTTAACAGGCGTTTTATGGGCTTCTGGGTCACAGATTTATCTGGTGTTGGGAGTTTCTGCTGCATAAATCCCGATGGGTGTGTAAGCTAAGCAGGCTATGCAGACAGGAGGGGGCAGGAATGCATATCTGCCTATCACATGCATGACCCAACAGCCCTTCAGCTAGAAAAGCAAACACAGCCACTCCAAAAGGTAAAAAAAAAAGAAAGTTCGTTTTTTTCAATATTGGCTAATAGATTTATATATAACTATAAAAAGCAACTTTCTGAATCATCGTGCAGAGGTACAAGTCTTCCATTTTTGGCCCTTAATGGAAACCAGGTTTGCTTAGAGCATGAGCCTGCTGACTCCTTCCACCAGGTCACTGCATGGTAACACCCCTCCACCCACAAAGCATCTGTGCATTGCATTTTGCTCCTCTGACATCTAATCATGCAGTTCTGGCCCTATATCATGATATGCTGCCTGTAATCGTACACACGTATAGCTGCCACAAATGCATAGCTCCAAGGGGTAATGACAGTGGAGAGTTTTCAGCTGAAACAATAAAGGGATCAATGCCTTCATCGCTCTCTGTCTCTCTCGCTCTCTCTCTCTCTCTCTCTCTCTCTCTCTCTCTCTCTCTCTCTCTCTCTCTCTCTCTCTCTCTCTCTCTCTCTCTCTCTCTCTCTCTCTTTCTCTCTCTCTCTCTCTCTCTCTCTCTCGCCAATATTCTGTCCCGGAGCCGCCACTGTTTTGTTTTCCTCTCGTCATCCTCCTTGCGTTCTATTTCATGTGGTGACTTTCCATGTGTTTGGTATCCGAACGGGGGGAGGGAATTCATTTGGCTGATTAGATGTGGCTGGATTGACCCAAGGCTGAGCGCAGGCCTGCCGCAGATAAACCATCAGTCAATCAACACAGCGTCCTGGAGCTCCGTCAAGGCCCTTGAGATTAGCGGATGGTGTTCAACCCAAACATTGAGCTTGAGGCCTGCGCAGGGCTGTTCATCCATACTCATAACATTGCAACTCTTTACCATCGCAGTGTACGCTGTGGCTTTGTGACAGTTTTCTCTTCTCGGTTTGTATTGCTAACACACACTGACAGCTTCACTGAAGGAGTTCTGAAGTGCTTTCCATTGGTCTTGGTTGTTCAATCTGTGTTTCTTTGCATGTACTGTCAAAACTAAATAAATTCAAAATATCTGTGGAAATATCTGTTGGCCTTGACTCCGAAGTACAGTACTTCCCCTCTGTCTTGTGAGGAACTTTATACGGTGTGCTACGGTGCCATAAGATGCTGCCGCTTTAGCCAAACAAATACTTTCTCAGAGTCATTTTGACTGCTTCTGCGGGCCAAGAACAAGCTGGGAGGCCAAACACAGATGTTTTTGACCCCCCAGTGCTGTAGTCCATGGTCCCCACGAGTGACAGTCACAACGAAAATAAAAAACACAGCGATGCCAGCATGGAAACTTTACGAAGGTCTTGCTCCTCAAGGGCTAGGCAAAGAGACGTGCAGACCCTCATCTATTGTGTCGCTAGCTACGGTCTAGACTAGACTCTAGAAAGATTACGGGTGGTTAGATCCAAAATCATAAACCACTGACCTGTACCGGCTGTGTACGTATGTCTGGATCTCTGCGTGTGTTGTGGCCCTCTATTTCTGTCAAAATCCAGCACACAAGCTTGTGCTTAGGAAAAGCTCACCAAAAGCATGCAGGGACCTGTCTGGAGTGCTAAACTATACATAAAAAAACAACAATGGTTACACCGTTCAATCCTATTTGAGTGTTCAAAATATCAGCCGAAGCCAGATGTGTTATTAGGTTACTGTAAGAATCTAACACCTGACAAGAAGTGTCATTGGACTGGATCACACATGTCCCAGGGCCGGGCTGGTGAGAACGCTAGATTGTGGTTGCTTGATATATGTCAATTTAGTTCAAAATTGTATCCCGTTTCCTATAGTTGCATCAAAAAGAAAATGAAACGAGGGCCAAAAAAACCTTTTCAAATTTCAATCTCAGAAGTTAGGGTGCGCAAGTTATACTGAACCATAAAAGGACACCATCGTTGCAGGACTGGTCTGTGACATGGTAATTCAAGCTTGTCTCTGGGTCTGTCTTGAAAAGGAAGCAGAGACAATTTGTGTCAATTGCTGAAGGGAAAGCACAGGTAAGGTTTAAAAGGCCTGTGCTTATACACTGAAACCTAAACCCCGAGGTGCTGAAGCCCAGCTGTCTTCAGGTTTGATGGGAGAAGAAAAGGAGAGAGTGAGTGATAGAAGGTGGGGAAAAGAGAGACTTTTTTTTGCCACTCTAGAAATGAACCCAACTATGTGACATGTAGAGGCACGGAGCAAAGTCAAGCTGCGTGAAACATCCAATTTATGAATTGAACTGGGAAATATTATCTTGCAGTAGTTGCCCACTTTATTTCCACAAAAACATGTCCAGGTCTCTGAAACAGTGCATTCTTCCTGTCAGATAAAAACCTACACCATTTGGTCTGGCTTCAGTCTAAAGCTGTGTGCCAAACCCTGTTCAAAGCGGACAGACTGCTTTCATCTGCTTTTGATGGCAAGATACATTCCTTGGTGTAACATCAATACCTGGCATGGAGTGCGGAGAAAGTGCAGACCCACAGGAGAAGTCCAGTTGGATGTCAACTAAGTTGATAATGACAATATCCTCCCCTGATCAGTACTTATCCAATCCATCACTTTGAACCGCCATTGTTACGAGGTTTAATAGGATCATGCCAACGTGCCCCAGCACAACCTGACATGTCCCATTCTCCTGTCCGGCTGATTGGATGATGGGTACCCGCCGTCCAGAGTGCTGTTGTTAGGGGTGGACAGTCATTAGAGGGTCAGTCCACAGGGTCTCTGTCTTTCCCTCTGGATCCAAAGGACTCAGCGTTAGAGTCCAGCTGAGGTCCCAGCAGAGATAGACAGGGGATTGGTTACTGTGGAAACAATGGCTGTCCCAGGCATGCAGCCGTCAGATATAAGAAAAGACAGTTTCCCAGTACCTTTCCACTCGCAATATCTAGCACTATATGTGAATGCGTCACTGTGTATATGTGTGTGTGTGTGTGTGTGTGTGTGCGGGGGGAGAGCGCGAGAGAGAGAGAGAGAGAGAGAGAGAGAGAGAGAGAGAGAGAGAGAGAGAGAGAGAGAGAGAGAGAGAGAGAGAGAGAGAGAGAGAGAGAGAGAGAGAGAGTGATGGAGCGTGATTGAGTGTGTGTGTATGTGTGACATACTGTATTATGTAGCCGGGACTCATTAACTGTGACTCGGCGAGGTGAACTTTAACGAGTGCACACCTCTCTAATATCCAATCATTTATCCAGATTAAGGGTATGAGTCATGCGCCACAGAGAGGAGCGTAAGGGTCTGCTATGGACTCTTTTTGATGCAGGGGGTTCTCAGGAGAAATCAAGTTGGCCCCCTTCTGTGAGTGGGAGTAGTGGGAGAGATAAAGGACGAGCAAGAGTGAGGAGAACCAAAGAAAGAAAGACAGAAGGGGAGGAAGAACTTGAAAGCTAGAGAGCGAGTCAGAGAGTGAGGGTTTCACTGGCGAGCAGGCGAGAATTTCCCACATCACAATGGGCTGAGATTCTCCGCGCGTGTGTAATGCATTGTCACACAGTCACTGGATGCGGACTGGCATCGTTTGTCTCTGTTGATCCATCCCGCCACTAGGGAACGTCACCATGTTATTTTCCTCTTTCTTACGACCATGGAAATGCTGACTGAGTGAAAACAATGTGATCACGGGGGGGGAAAACATTTGCCATTCTCCGCAAGCTGACTAACGGTCTCTTTTAAAGTGAGGTTTTGGGTTTACCACGGTAGTGTTTGGTCAAGGGAAAGACGCTTCATAGAATCCATGCAGTCCAAATTAAATGTGTTGGTGCTGAATTCTCTCAAGCAAACACAGGTACACGCAACGCAGTGTGCTATAGTAAAGTAAATATTTTTATGACGTGGTAGTCCACCTACATGTCGTCATATGTGACACCAGGTCAGTTTTGCAGGAATGGATGGGCAGGGTGGGAAAGTCAATGGTTGGGCTGATTGGTTCAGGCACATGGCAAAATGTCCTTTGACCCTGTCAAGGTGATTTATCGGCCATCGAAAGATCACCCTCTCACCACCCCACAGACGCATATTGGCTCTAGCTCGGAGGTCAGCATAGGTTGACCTTTTCAGTCCAGAAAAGCGGGTTTTGTGACCATACGATATCTTTGCTCAAACCATACAGATGTGTGCTAGATATGTATAGTTTAGTTTAGTCGGGCAACGGTTCAATTAAAGGATGTGTGTGTTTGTGTGAGTCTGTGTGTGTTATAGTGTGTAAAGTATGTGTAAGTGGGCATAAACTCTATGTGCTGGCATTTTAATAAGTGTACCTCACCCTCTTTCATACCTAGGTGATGTTTATGTGGGAGTTGCCAACGGCGTAAATGGCTTGTGACAGTACGTGCACCCCCACTGCCTCTCTGCTTCCCATTGCACGCGCGCGCCAACACGTTCCCCCCTCACGGTCACACAGAGAGCAGACACTTCACAGAACTGTAAACAGAGCTCGCCCCGAGGTCAGCCGCTTGACGTCACCTCCCCTGTTTCAGTCCGCCGCTGCCTAGGAACGCGCATTGCCCGAGCACACACACACACACACACACACACACACACACACACACACACGCAAACACACACACACACACACACACACACATATGCGCACACACACACACACACACACACACACACACACACACACACACTCACTCTGAGAGAGATGGACGGCGACGCTCGTGGGCTCTTATCTTTAGGGATGTGGGTAAGCAAGTTACCATGGAGATCAATAGGCTTGACATGACTGAGTGAGAGGGTTACAAACAATTACCTGATCCGCTGGCCTAGCAACAAAGCTGTGCATTCATATTAGCCACACGTCGAAACAGGGGATAATGCCAGTGCTGGGAAATGGCTTTTCCTTCTCGAAAAAGGCTTGAATGTCACTGGGGAACCTTTAAGTATGGTTCTATGAGCTGTGTGACATGAACCTTGCATAGCCAGGTTTTTGTTACAGGCGATGCCGTAGTTCAACCGGTCAGGAGGTATATGGCTAAGCAGAAGGCAGTGCATGGTGAAGTCCAGGGGAGGTCATCATGCTGTGAGAGATGCCTGCTCGTTGACTTTTACTAACTTGGCCGTTAAGTCTGTTCCAGATTTTCTCCCTCTGATTCCCTCTGGCATCGCTGAATCATTCTGTCCAGTGTAGGGTGACTGTTTCTCAAAAGTCGTTTTGAAGTCCGCCTCGACAGCATGCGTAAAAATGCAACACATCTGTGTTAAAGTATGAAGTAAGAGTATGAAAGAGATGAAAGAGTGTGTTTTGTATTGCCTAGTTCTTGTTCTCCCCATCTGCTCGCAGGTTTGATACGGTGTCTGCAATGCTCTACTCTAGCACATGAGGACATTTCTGGGGACTTGAAAATGTACAAATGTGGTTGGAAACCAAACTTAAAACTATTACCCATTGAGAATGAGTGGAACAGCTACATTTGAGGACCATTTTATTGTTAAATCTGCATTGATATCTACCATTTGCTTTTTGATCGGTTAACCATTTAGATTATACGACATGGAAAACATTCCCTGTGGTAACACAAAAAGGCTATTCCAGGACCTCGGATTTTGTAATTGGCATAGTCAGTTCAAAGATGGAGTGCTTGCTGCCGAGAGCATCCTTGTTGTTTATTGCCACTGGCATCCAGTGTTTTTTTGGAGACATTAAAAGCAGATGACAGAGCTGGGTTCCCGACAGACCCACAATGCATCTGTTTGTAATCCGTGCCCTTTCAGTCACCCCTGTAAGCCTATCCCACTGAGCCACATTGAAAAGACGTCTATTGAACGTCTTTGTCGTTCATTAAATGTCCACTGACGATGTCCGAGTGAGCCCCTCACAGGGTTCAAGATTAACGTTTTTGCCACGTCTTTTCTGAACTCTTTTCTACATTTTGAACCCCTATTGCACGTCCACCAGATGTACAAAAGTGCGTCTGAACTAATGGATGTTAGTTAGACCTGATCTGAATGTTTTCAGGACGATGCATGTTAGCTGGGATATTACAGAAATGTGTGCAGGCTTAGGGTTTCACCTCATACACACTTTCTCTGAAGCCTTCAGGAGTTGTTAAGAAGCTTTCGATGCTCGCTGCTAAACTTGTGCATGTTAATCTATGAGCCTTGAATAAATAGGTGCTCGTGATACAATTGCAGTAGGCAACAGCAGGCAAATAATTAATACACACACAAAAACATTTTAGCGTTAAGGAATTAGGCAATAAACAAGAACCGAAACCCCAAAAACCTTATTAGAGTTGTCCTGTTGTTTGGTTAGGGTCAGCTGTTTGGTGTGCTGATTAAACTGGAGTGCCTCCCTTGCTGTGAGCATTGAGGAGAATTAAATTGGACAAGACCTAGAAAGAGACAAACAATATATTGAATTGGTTTTACCATGTAAAAAGTCCATCAACAACACTGCAGGCCTCCCTCTTATTTTAGGATCTCCCCTGCCCCCAGACCCCAAAAACAGCGTGGTCATGGAGCCCAGATCAGCACCAGATGTGAGGTATGACGTGGGTGAGATCTGGCCTCTCAACATTGTGGTACACTGCTCTGCTGGTTTTGATTCAGTTCAAGACCAGGATTAGGCTCCCCAGGTCTGAGGGTGCAGGGGTGGCTCTGTTTCCATTTCAGCAGGCGTTTAAATAACATCGCTTGCAAACACATTATCGATTACTGTCACCTAGGAAAGTCATGTTTTCACGTGTGTGCGTTTTTTTTCGTCACCTCAGACGTTTCCCCCGTTACGATGACAGAACCGTCGAAGGAAAGAGCCGTAGCCACATCCCACCCGGACACGGTGCGGCTTATGAAACGCCGCGCTCTCCTGTCCTGTCCTTGGCACACGATGTTCATCCTCGGTGACCCCCCCCCCCCCCCCTCCTCCGGCGTGCTCCGCTGGAGTACGGCTCGTCTTACCAGGCCGACGTGTTGGCCCGGTAATGACCTGATGAGCCCGGAGTGGCCTCTGGGAGAGTGTCATGCTGACTTCCAGTCCTTCACCCCTGTCATTTTCCTCGCCGTCTCTCTTTTCATTCCACTCTTTTTTTTCTCTCTTTCTCTTCACATGCTCTCATCGATCGCTCCTCTTTCGCTCTCTCGCTCCCTATCTTTTCTCTTCGTGGTACTCTGTTTTTTTTATTACTCCCCTTTCTTTCTCTATTGATTCTCTCTCTCTTTGTCGCTTTCTCTTACCCAGCCTTCTCCGTTTTCTCGCTCCCTCTATCCTTCAGAACATCAGGTAAAGAGCAATAACAACCTGTACCGCTCATCATGTCGCCTTGTCCCAGCCTTGAAAAAAAAACACAAAAAAAAACAGCAACAGATTCCGAACAGTTGACCAAGGTGAAGAGGTAAAAAGAAAAATGCATTTGAGGAAGAGAATGTCCTGCCCGTCAATCTTGGTCATTTTCAGATGATCGCCGTGGTCACCGTTGCTATGACAAATATGCAACCTTGACAGGTTTATGGAATTACCCCTGAGCTGTGATGGTGTGCACGGAATCACCCACACACCAATGTTGATATCCTCATGTAGTCAGACATCCCTGAATATAATGTGAGGTTGGCTGCCACTGGCAAAGTATGGGAGGTTAGGGAAGGGGATGAACGACGAGATGTTGCAGTGATACCATCTTTAGCAAATCACTCGCAATGAATGTTCTGGACATTTGATCAAAAGAAATCATCTGTGTAACTCCTGTTTCAGGCCTGGTGAAGAAAGATCCCTTTGTTTGAATGCCACATCAGAGTTCAGAAGGAGCACCGAAAGTGAAGCGTTGGACAGGCTCTTTCGACTTGGGAGGATGTGCAAGGTTTTGTGTCTGAAAGCATGCCTGCCAATCCAACACTTTTAATTTCTCTTTGAATCATAAGTACGGACTGATTAGACGAGAGAAGTCAAGGAGTCTGGTTCCTGAAATAGGGGCCCTTCTGTCTGTCTGAGGAACACACCTGTGTTTAACAGTTGAATATAATATCGTTTGACATGAAGACATGTATACAGTGCGTCTGCATGTGTGTGTGTGTGTGTGTGTGTGTGTTTGTGTGTGTGTGTGTGTGTGTGTTTGTGTGTGCAAGGGTGCGTGCATGCGCGTGTGTGTGTGCACACTGTTTGTTTCCCCCGTCTCCTCTCTCTCCTCAGGATCCCCCACACTCTCCTCTCCCTCTGTCCCATGTCTTTCCCGTACGACACGTCACGCGGCTAGTCTCCGCTGAGCTTTCTGTGGACGGGGTGCGTCTTCTCGCCAAACATTCCCATGAAGGAGGAGCCCTGGGCTGTGTCTGTGTCTCCAGTCCTGTTGCCCACGCTTTGTAAGTGATGGGGGTCACATACACATGCCATTGGGAGTGTTCCCCAGGAGGACGGTGGTAAACGTGCCCATGTGGGTTTGTGTTTTTGGAAGCGTGTGGCCATGCGTGTGTGCTTTGCATGCATGCCTGCATTTATCTCTCAACGTGTGTCCTTGCATGGTGAAGGCTTGCCAGGTGTGGGGGCCGTACATTTCTCATAAGTGGATGTGTCTGTACGTATGGGAGGCCAACGCATGTCTTTCCTGACGGTGACTATTTTACAAGCAGCTTCTGAGGCAAAGCCTAGGTTTTCCAGACGTAATTACACGGCCTGTCAAAGCAAAGAGGATGCAGCCAATGTGAGGGGGAACTGTGGAACTAGACCTCCAAACGTTGGAAAGGAGTGTGTGTCTTTGTGTGTGCGTGTGTGTGTGTGTGTGTGTGTGTGTGTGTGTGTGTGTGTGTGTGTGTGTGTGTGTGTGGCTGCATGTCGGTGTGTCGGACGGTCATCAGTTTTGTTTGTCACCAGTTTGTCTGCCTGTTTTTCTGTCTTTCAGTGCCTTTGCCTACTAGTGTGCCGGGTTGCACTTCACAGTGGGTGACCGACGTGGCAGATCAAGCATGCTGTGTGGTCGATAGCCAAGGATGATGTCCCCCTCAGTTTGTTGTACTTGGAGGTACAAAACTGAAATCGTCTCGTGCATCCTCTCTGCTCTGTAATTTAGGTCACACACTTAATTCTAGTCAGCTGTGTCCGCACGGTGTCATGCTTCGCTATGCGGCAGATGAGAAACATATTGTTCATCAGAAAGGCACACATGTTGTACCGGTAATCTTCAAGCTGTTATAAAACCTCGGCTAATTAATTGGAACGATGGCACTTTTACATATCAGTGATCTGTGCCCAATCACATGCTTCGGCAGATTCAGATAACTGCCGTTTAAAACCTTGTATTTCATACCTCACACGGCGACATAATTAACTCCACGTAGCGTCGAGGAGGGAGAGGAGCTGGAGAGAGAAGAGGAGGTTAATAAGGAGAGGCTGTGGGGACACGGAGGAGTGTGTGTGTGTGTGTGTGTCTGTGTGTGTGTGTGTCGGGGGCGGAGGGGGGGCAGCTGTGTGGCTTATTAATTAGGTGAGCCGAGGAGATGGTAATCAATAGAGGAACGTTTGGTCCGCTGCGAGAGCCGAGGAAAGGGTTGACGGCGCAGAACAGAATCACACAAACACTGGCTGCTGAAGTCTTCCTCTCCACTTCGCCGCATGTGGAAGATTCCTTTGGCTCTCTCATCACACAGACACATCACACGAGCCTCAAACACACACACACACACACACACACACACACACACACACACACACACACACACACACACACACACACACACACAACAAACAGCAGACCAGACACCGACGTTTTGTAAACTCAACACACATGCACACAGACTGCGAGATTAAAGACAGAGACCCACAGAGAGAGAGGCACATTACATTTACTTGCAGAGACCTCTCCACGCACATCTTTTCGCACCTTTTGACATTTACATGCGGGCCCAATGTGCTCTTAACATTCACTCTCGGAGCACGCAGGTCTGAGACCTCCTCCGTATTCCAACCAGATGTCACACAGAAGTGATATTCATGTTAGTGAATCCCAAAATTTCACCTATACATGAGATGATTTTACATCCTATCTCAGCTCAGAGGAACTTGTCAGCTTTTTCAAGAAAGGGAGCCCCAATTCACATAAGAGAGTGGTGTGGCATTTGATCTGCCAAAGGAAGTCTTTGTGTGTCCCTCGTTATCCCCCTGCACTCTCTCTTTGCCTCTCTTGTCCACTGAGTCAGGTCGACAAGACGGATGGCAGGGTGAGCTGTCGCACGTTCCATAGGCGAGCACAAGCTAGCCTGTTCTACTCCGGGTGTCACATGTGTCACCCAGTTCCACACAGTATGTGTTTGGACAGCATAGGGAACACACTGCAGTGCAGTCCCAGACTGGCCACAGATCACTGATATGACAGCAAGGTTTATTACGTGGGCCAGTTGTAGGCAACTAACATGCCATCGTGTCTCCCATGCCTTTCTCAGAAAAGGTGCGTCCTGAACTTCAAAGTGACGCCTGATTTTTAGAAGCTTTTCAGGATAATCCCCCTTGAGGTGTTTTGACCTTAATTGTTTACATTTGTTACGGTTGTACAGTTGTACGAAGATTTATTCTGTTTTCCTTTTATTTAAGCAGCGCTGGGAAACAACATCCTCTTAAAAAAACGCTTTAAAACAATGAAATGTTATTGTCAAGGTGTGCATGGGGTTGTTTATAAAAGGTCACCGAGGGCAGAAAGAGAGAGACTCGGCTAGGTAATCTAAATGAACCACACACTAATCACACACTGTAACTAAGGAGATGCTTTTCTATTTGTTTGTATTCTATCTTAGAGACAGACGTATGGTTTATTTTTTGTGGGCACCTGCAAACCCATGTATTTGCCTTGCATTTTTGTCTTCATGACTTATGAGTTGTATGCTGTTGATACGGGCTGATGTCCATGACTGGGATGATTATCACCTCGAAGATCAAAGAAAGGAGAGTGACAGTTTAAGGGACAGATTGGCAAGGCTTTCGTGTCTGTGGTGATGCGAATGTTCTGTGCTGAAACTTGACACATCACCCTTTCATTGAGGTCAACAAGGCCAACAGGTGGTTCCCCGTCTCTGCCTAGCACACTGCGTCTTCTGTTTATTTGTTCACCCTGTCACGTTTGTGGCTCACGTTTTTAACCTGAGCTGCAGTACTCCTGCTTTCACAGTGGTAAAGATAGCTAAGATGTCCATAACCTTTAACCAATATCCAAATTCTAATGTGCCACAAAATATTTTTGGAGTCTTTGGTTAATGGCTGGTTGTGATCCTTTCCATCTGATAACTGCAGTGTCTAAAATCTATAAGTTTGGCGTTTGACACTGGCCATAGCATGATAAAACCAGGAACTAAGGCTCTAAGTGACATAACATGGTCCATTCACACCACTCAATGCTCTGCACGTTGTGCTTACTTATCTTTGGGTTTTCTTTCATACTGTGGATCACAAAACCTTATTCAACAGTTCTAATATATTGGCCTTGACTTTCTCGTAACTGTCTTGTAACTGGTTTCAAGATTAACAGACCTTAAATGATAAGCTCTGATCTGACTTCCTCAAAACAATGGTCCTGGGTAAACATGAAGTCACATTTTCAGTAGCCTTTCCAAACAGGAACAGATACATCTCTCTCCGGACTTACTGGTCATTTTCCTTATTTGTTGTGTTGACTGCAGGCTTATTCTAAAACTGAGCCCCCCAAACCCACTTTGCCAATTGAAAATCATCATATAAGTCACATGTCTGGTGATATTTTACATACATGTCTACCAGTCCTTTTTTTATTTCATTTTGTCAAAAGTGAAATGTGAGATTCCGCTTCCATAGACTTAGAACCTCTCAAACAGTTGATGCGCTGGCGCAGACATTACATTCAAAATGACGCTGTCAGATAACATCAGAGCATGAAGTTTGGGCTATCAGACATTCAATAAGATCACACAGCAAGAGCCCCAGTCATAAAATTACATTATATTACAACAATAAAGAGAAGAATACATGTTAAAACTATCACCTCTGCAGAGAAAGAAGGCTGCTTCAAATCGAACACTATTTCCTACAACAATAGTTTGGAGAGGACTGAGCATATGAAAGAACTCAAGATTAAAGGAGTGCTTTATGTTACTAACCGTATTAAATCTGTGTGGTGGGAACCCAGGCACCTTCCTGTTGACGTAGTTAGATGTGGCTAGAGGATTTGAGGCATGTTTTATGGTACTAGTTTCCGAATTACTACGAGGACAGTGCTTAAATGCGTTGAGGGATTGCCAAAACACAAACCAACATGTAAATATTGTTCCAATGAAAGTTTATTTATCTTGCTAGTCAGGCAAGAATGTTTCCATAAATATGCAGCAAATTCAAATGCGCTGGAGACGGATTCGGCCACCACTCCGTCAGTGAGCTATCTCTGCAATATCCAAAGTACTGAATATGAAACAGTGTGAGGCACAAGCCTGCATCGACTGTCAGGGGCTAAAAGTCCCAGTGTATGACTCATTCCCCTCCGTCACAGACGCGTTACATTGATGCAACCCACCAACACCCATCAACAGCAGACGTCAATGGAGTGGGGGGTTCAAAGGTCACTGGGGGACCGTCCTTGGGGCCATGCTGGCTTTCGTCATCACTGCGCCAGAGAACATCCTTGTCTGTCGTAAAGCCGCCCGGTGTGACGTCACGCTGCGTAAAGACGTTGATCAGAGGCAGTGCCACGAGCTGACCGGTACGGCCCGTTGGAGTATACGAGGTCCTCCGGAAGGCAGGAGCACCAATGGACTTCAACGTCGATCACTTGCTTCAGGAGTGAGTCACTGATCGCTGGCCAAGGATGGAAGCTTGACTGCATGTGACACCAATGTCCAATGTATGTACAGTGTGAACAGTCATAGCTTTTTTTTTATATCGTCATCACTTTGACTCTAAAATGATCGGGATTCACTTTTTAATGCACTGATTTGTCAACCCATCTACAAACATACTTACAGTCAAATGTTGTGTGCAACATTTTGGTCAGAACAATAAAAAAATGTGAATCACAAGAAGGGGTAACCTCAACATGCAACAGATATGTTCTTTCTCGACATTGCTACAAAAATGGGAAAAACACTTTGGGAGGCTTAAATCACAGAGTGAGAGAGCTGCTGTCAGACTAATTCAGACAACTTGACCCTGAGGCAAAGGAGAACACAACGGGTGGTCTCTGGTGGCTGATGACGATAATAGGGGTGAAGACGATAAAGCGACGCGTGTTCAGGATTACAATGACGAGGTTGATGGGGACAACGAAAATGAGGAGGAATACGGGCGTTAATGACGGGGACGGAGATGAGGAAATGGATGAAATGGAGGAGGACGAAATGGAGGATGACGGTGCTGAGGATGACGATGAGGATGCTGAAGAACGGGTTGTAGGGGCGGGGCGGGGGGGGGGGGGGTGTGTATGTGAACAGATCTCGCTGCAAGTCTATCGTGGGAAAGAAGAAACCTCTCTGAACCTACGGCGTGACATAACAACAGAACAGTTTGGACTCATCCCGTGTCCAGCTCAGACGGCGGTTGAGCAAAGGACTTGAGACAGATTTATCCTCCCACGTTAAACCTCTGGCAGCGAGTCGACTGGACTCTGCGGGGTAGAACGCCTGTCTCTTCATCTGCTTCTCCGACTCCATGTGCACGTCCCGTCCCTCCTGTCTGCTTTCGCAAGATCCATGACACAGTGACAACTTCTGCTGTCTGAGAACATATGTATATGACAATAAGTGACAGTGAGCGGAACAATGGAGAAAGAACACACGCTGAGGAAGATCTATAAATAATTATTAATCAGAGCTGTGGCCTTTATAGTCCGGGTGGCCAGGTTCCACGTTGAAGGGCATCAGAGGTCAGGCTGATATGGTTGTGGGTATGTGTGGGTGGGTGGGTGGGTGTGTGTGTGTGTGTGTGTGTGTGTGTTTGTCTGTCTGTGTATGTGTGGGTGTGTGTAAGTGTCACCTAGAAGGTTTCATACGATTTACCAATCATGACAAATCCATCTAGCTGAGGGAATTGAGACGGCTTGCATTATTGTGTGCCGGCCACAACCCGGAACTCAAACCACAAAAGAATGAGGTTGATTATGAAGGGTACACTTGTGTCAATCATATTATTCATGTTAGTGCTAACTTGCCCTACGTTGTCCCAAGAGTCTGTTTCAAATTTTTCCGACGTGAACAGGAAAAACACGGGTCAACACGTCACAGACACAGCACTATGTGGCAAACAAACGTCATCACCGAGGACCACAAGCTATACTATGTCAACATATTGACACTGTAATAGTTTTTTTTTATCTCTAATCCCTGTAGAGCCCAATTAAGCTAAGTGTTTTCATGGCTGTAAGATGGCAGTGGGGGAGTGAGGGAAAACTCTGTCTCGCAGGAAACCCAGTGACGTACGGACGTCGAGGGGAAATGAGTCACGGTACCTACAGCTTCTATAATTGCTCACTATGTCAACAGACGTCGATACCCACAGCCATACGCGTTGGATTTAGGCGTGATTGTTTTTCCAAAACATTGGTCAGACAAGAAATGCCGGTCACAGGTTCCTAGGAGACACATGTTAAATGGATAAAGTGAATTGTCGAGCCATTAAATAAGTAACGATCCGATTATGATGAATCACACCGTGATGACAAGCGGTGTGAGACGCAGCGGCTGGGTGTTTTTTTCTTTTTTTTTTGAACCTGTGTTTTTCTGTTGCTCTCCTGTATCTTATTTCTAAGATAAACCAATGATCTGACTCCCACTACTGATTGCCATAGAGGTTTTGCCAGTCGCACGGCCCCTTGGTAGAGATCTCCAAGAATGTAGAGTTTCCAACCCTTCTCTTGGCAAAGCCTTGCGTGCGGGGCCAATAAAACACAAGCTTTTGACAGAAATAGGGTCTTTGGAGCACTCCACTAGTTACTCAGCTACATTGCATTTCATTGCCTTTACTGGCTTTTTGGAAAGCCTCGTGCGATAATAGTCAAAACCACACTACCGTGTCTACGCTATCTTGTGGTACTCTCAGTTGCAGGTTCTCATAAAAACAGTTCCTTCAGCAACTCCTAATCTGATGGGCCACCACGCCAGGAACACTTAAACCTGTGCCAATGAGAACATACAACTTTTTGTTTTGTCCCTGTTGGGACTTAGTGGTAAATGCTCTCTGTCTCCAAACATGGACGAGGTGGAAACCTAGGGCTATAATAAAGTATTTGCGGTCAGCAAAAGCCGGAAAAAATTAAAAAGTATGCTAAATAACACGTTGAAACTGTTATCACAACAGATGGGGGTGCAGTATGCTCACGGCATTAGGCCAAAACCCATGAATATTTCTTTCTCTCTGCTAAAAAGATTGTTTTGAGGGGGAAATCCAGTTCCATAAAAAGACAACTTTATTGTTTTTAATATATTATAACTAAGATCACCTGTCAACATCCCTGTATATGTAATTTCTCTGTGTGTGTGTGTCTGTCTGTGTGTGTCTTGTGTGTGGTCTGGTTAATGCATAAATGCATTGGCTTGTGCATTTGAGTGTGTCGTTGTGTTTGCATGCGTGTGCGGGTGTGCAAATGTCTTTCAGAGCCAAGCGAAGGAGTGTCGTGTAAATATTAGTGTGTGTGATACTGTGCAGAGCAAATACTTTAGCACTCTTTGCCTGCCAACGTGATGAGTGGGAGAAAGGTGGGAAGAGGCCTCTGAAATATAGATGTGCCTGCCCAGAGCGGGTAATATTATCTCTACCTCTGCACCCTCTGTCTGTTCATCGCCCTGTCGTCTCTGCTCTGCTAATCAAATCAACTCACAATACATGGCGAGGCAAAAATAAATACAACAGCATCTGCAAAGGATATGTGAAGTGAGGGATGGATGTAGCGATAAGCAGGGGGGAGAGGTGGACAAAGGAGGGGCAGGGAAGCTGCGTAGGCCAGCTGTGTTTAGTGGAGTGTCAAACAGGGTGTGCGGAGAGGGGATGCAGCTTTGTGAGCGGGTAACAGTGTCGGACGAGCGAGTAAACACAGCGGCAGAAAGACAAACAGACAGATAAGAAATAGGAGGACGACGGCAGGAAGTCCCTGAGATAAGATGAGTTTAGAGAAGTAAAGATGGCGAGGAGGGTGAAAAGAGCACAATGTACCGTGGGGCAGCAGACAGAGAGACTTTCTGTAATTAATCCATACATCGTGGGGTCAAACAATGGCTCAAAATACAAAATGTAACTCCTGTTTACCCTAATTGTGGCGTATTTATACACACATGCACAAACTCTAAATAAGCCCTCCATAAGAGTTTAGTTGGAGGGCTGGTGATGAATTGGTTGGCTGCTCGAGAGCTGTATTACAACCTTTTCACACCAGACACCCTCCTTGAAGCCCTTCAGAATTCCTTGAAAAAAATACCAGCTAGAGAGAGAGAGAGAGAGGGAGGGGTATAGCAAGAGGGGGGGGGGGGGGGGGCGGAGGTGGAGAGGGATATGGAGACAGAGAAAGCGAGCTAGAGGGAGAGAGAGAGAGAGAGAGAGAGAGAGAGAGAGAGAGAGAGAGAGAGAGAGAGAGAGAGAGAGAGAGAGAGAGAGAGAGAGAGAGAGAGAGAGAGAGAGAGAGAGAGAGAGAGAGAGAGAGAGAGAGAAAGAGATAGAGAGAGAGAGAGAGAGAGAGGGGGGCTGGACTAGCCATCTCCCTAAATGTTTACCCTGGGAGAGGGCCTTTGTGCAGGGCCTGGGTCCTGAGCCAGGGTGTGAGAGGCAGTGCAAAGCTGAGAGGGCGTGGCTGTTTAGAGTCTGGCTCTAGTGTAAATACCAGGCCCAGATCAGAGGCCATGGCAGCCCTCATTACCGGAGTGTTTAGAACTAAACACATGGGCAGCGCTGCCGAGCGATGAGGGATGTCTCACATCAGACTTTATTATGGGAACAGACATGTCACCACAGAACAGCTCATGAAGTGGATGTGTGTGTGTGAGTGTGGGAGGGGGGGGTTGCCATGCGCCACCAAACACGCCGGGATGTGGGGTGAATCACCAGTACTGCCTTATGGGAACGTGATCAGGCAGTCACATCTTATAGTGTAATTACATAGTCCCCATGCTTGACAGAAAAATCGACTAGTCTGGTCCAAGGGTATCATTTGTTACAGTCTCGCCGTTTCAAGACAAGGGAATTAAAATGGATGGAAATTAAAACAAGTAAATCTTCCAATTACAGTGCAGGCAATTCCTGTAGGTTTCTAATTAAGACATGGAACACCACAATCTCAGTGTGTGTGTGAGTATGCATAATTATGGTCTACCTTTCACTTGTAAAGGAAGGATTCTGTCTGCTGGGTTCACCTTTTACTCCTCAACAAGATTGCCAGGGATTCAAATGAAGACAAAATGTAATTATAAAAGTGTCAGAAGAGAGACATCTGTTGGTTGCTCAACACATGTTTTATTGCACCGAAGAGTAACTTCCCATATAGTGTTAATTGTAGACGGAATTTGTCATGAATGTTCGTGTCATAAGGTTTTTGTTGAATTTGTAATTACAAATTAACTAATTTGTGGTACCATATCTCCAAAGCAGTATGTAGAAAAAGAGTTCAAGCCTGTTCAGTTTGTATTTTGAGGTGGAGTCTGTCTTGACTTGGACTCTCACTGCACAGGGTAAGATTTGGCCTTGAACCTCTAACGTTGCCTGTTGCTGCTGCCACTGTTTCTCCCATTGTTCTCCCATGTGATTTAAATAGAGAGAGTCTCAAAAGCCGCACCGCTCTAAATATGTATTTCTAGGACTCTAATTAGAGACTGCCTCTGTCAGCTGGGCAGCCAGCCCAGTACCAGGGACTAAATATACCAAAACAAAAACAAAGCTCCACAAATGTAAACTAGGAGTAATTCAGGCATAAAATGATGGGCAAAATAAAATAAATTCAACTAGAAAGGTACGTTTTGTATGTTTAGTTTGGTGGTTGGCTGCTATTGGTGTTGACAAAAAAGAGAGGGGGGAAGTAAGTGTAAGGGTAGACAATACTGTTACACTGTACTAAAAGAGAGCAACAACAACAGAATCACTCATGTAACCTACACAAGCACAAACGATACAATATGGCATAATACACACCACAAAAACAGTCTTCACGTACTTTCTTCTGATACGCTTATACTCGCTCAACGGTTTATTAAATAACATTGAAACACCCAGACTTTATTCCATGTGCACTTATTGATTTTCCTGGAAACACGTTGGAATGCAGACCACATTTATGTAATCACGTGGAACATAGAAAAAAATATCAGTTGGTTTCAACTTACTGGCAAGCACTGATGTGTGTTCAAAATTTAATGTATACATGATTCTACAGAATTTGACATAGCTGTGATTTTTACTCAAATGACACTACAGTGAATTCCATAAAGTAGCATCATCCCTCTTAAGAATCATCTGCAAAATGTTCTCTTGCTTCTGGAATATTGTGCTCTTGTCCCATTGTTAAACAAATGAGGCGATGCCTTGGCAGAGCTAGGTCAGGCAGGCAACTCAGACGCAGCATTTATCCTCGTCACATCAATCAATCAGTCGCACACACTTAATAGTTTAAAGCGGCCTACTAAACTGCAGTCATTCACCACACTTGCTCCTACAATTGCTTGCTCAGTGCTGCGCCACACTAAGCTTCTGCTCGCTGCTGTACCACACTACGCTCCTGCTTTTGCTGCTGCCCACCTCCATCACACCTTACACCTATTTAGGGTCTGCTGCACAGTATCTGATGGGGGATTCTGTTGATTTCTGCTCCCTATCAATGGTTGTTCACTTAGCGTTTGTATAAGACCCCGTACGGGGAAGCAATCAGAGCAGCAGACCCTTAACACCAAACTTCAATGTATTAACATATATTGCAATAAATTCTTAAACTTATCGTAAGTTGTCCTGACTGAAATGGTTTGATTTCTTATTGTCCAAACAAGCTCTACATTTATTTATGTCATTTATTTATTTTATAATAATATCCAACAATTGCTACCCCTATACTGACATTCATATTACTGTTAGCACTTTCAAGACAGGATTGATTTATTAGTTCCCAAAAAATACCTTTGCAGGGAGGCAATGATTCCCCCCTGCCTTGGTCAAGCAGTTTCCATCGATCAAAGCTGTATTTGATGGCGCCCTTTGCTCTGTTATGTCTGATATGAGTGAATATGACTCAGTCAGAAAGATGGTGGAATGTTTTTTTTGACTGTTCACACATTTCCTTTGCTGACCTCAAATAACCTATTTTCCCTCCTTGCGAAAATACTGTTCCTTTGGATCCTTCAGCACCCAGCCATTGTATCCGACATATCTTGAGATAGATACAAGATGAGGTGTTCTGTCTCTACAAGTATGTTTACAAAGAAATATGGTTTATTTATACATTGCTGGAAATGAATGGCCAGCAAACAAAAAGTGATAAAGTGTGTAATGTAAAAAAGTCAAACATTCTGACCGGGAGTCTCTCCAGGCTTCTTACAAGGAAAAAAGTTTACTTTGCTAATTTGCAGTTCGAAGTAATGTTATCACTGCATGATGTTTTAAAAAGACCAAAATTGTCTTGCATGTACAAATAAATGACCATGATTGATACAGGGTTTACAATTGAATCAATAATATCGTTTAACCATTTGCTTTTTTCGATGTTTTGAAAGTGGTCACGATTAATAGCTGAAATGAGACGTTTTACTGGAGGAAGGTCTTTAGTTTCCATTTTGAAATCCGCAAATAAATCAGGGTACATATTTTAAATCAAAACAACATCCTGCGTGGACTGGTTTGAAGAACAAAGTTTACAGTTTCCCCATTCCCAGTGGAGCCGT
Organism: Galaxias olidus; assembly: GCA_026901105.3. Lineage (NCBI taxonomy): Eukaryota > Metazoa > Chordata > Actinopteri > Galaxiiformes > Galaxiidae > Galaxias > Galaxias olidus. The sequence goes on along the minus strand of JAPMUY010002432.1, from coordinate 160,246 downwards.
GCCCACAGATGGACATCAAAGTTCTGGAGGGAGATGAAATAGTGTCAGTCTAGCTCATCAAACCTGTTTTACTGTACTGTTTTATGTAACCCCCTGATCCCCCTTAATGGGACCGCCTGGAAATCTCCTCCAGCTGTTTAGGAGAGTCACAGGAAACATAGCGCAGACGGCTAACAGGGACAGCATTCCCCGCACACACACAGTGCATTATTGCATTTCACATTATCTGTAAAATAGAAACTATGTACGTGTGCTTCAGTTTCTCATTGAGGCTGGTCAAATGATTTACCTTCAGGGCTGTGTAATCCAGTCAGATGATCACTGCCCTTCTCCACATGCACAGATTTGACTAGTGCACTCATGTAGTTGTAACAGATGTCATTTACAGAAAGCTGGTGAGAGGCATGTCCGCTAGCATTCAATCCTCACTCATACCGCTGTGACTAATTCCTTGGACAACCTGATCCATCAACTCAAAAGACAGCTACTGAACTAAGACCTCTTACAGTAGAAAAGACATGATTCGAAGAAGATAATGTTGAAAGTAATCTTGGTGTAACGCGACCAATGCCTAATCCGTGCACATGTTGAAGGAGGGAGAGAAACAGTCCTTCAGATTTGATACATGCTTTCGTGAGAGGACCATGTAAGAGTTCAACCTTGAGTCATCATCTGCTGTTGTTTTACACACACACACACACACACACACACACACACACACACACACACAGATACTCCACCTCCCTCACACACACTGCATTTCATAGAAACAGTGGAACCTTATCCTCTTTGCAGGCTTTAGGGCTTCAGTATATGTCTCACATTCAAGGGTCTCTATGTCAGTTGAAGGTAAAATTATTTAATTTGCAGCAAATAAATACGTGCCACTTACGTCATTCGAGAGTCATCTGCCCTGTGCTTTAAAGAGGCTGTCACCACAGAAAAAACAATCATTCTGTCAGTCCAAGCTAAATTACTACCGCTGGCCAAAGTGTTTTTGTGCCGCCTCTTAGCAACCATTTGTAAGTTGCATCAGCCAGCATCAAGAGCAGAGAAACATAACGGGTAGGGCACTGATTCCCAAGTGAAACAAACTCGTGGTTACCTCAGTATAGTACAACTCAAGTGGCTTTCAGCATGGTTGGCATGTAAGAGAAAGACTAAAGAGAGAATACAAACCTGTTTTATGAATGGATTGTGATGTTGGGGCTTAATGAGGTTTTGCACTGCTGCTAGGATACCAATGAAGGCCAGCACATTGCTTTTTATGTCATCAATTCGTAATGTGTGTGTGTGTGTGTGTGCATGTGTGCAGATGCACATTTGATTTCAAGTCAATGTTTGATGGAGTAGGAGTGGGTTTAATGGAAAGAGTACTTCAGTATTTTCCATCAGTATATCCCCCAGGTGTCATTTGTGAAATGTCAGGTGTAAAGTTTAACATGAGCACAACTGTTTTCTATCCCAAATTTAAACCAATTAATTTGTGCTAATTTGTTAAATTCAAACAGCATATATATATATATATATATATATATATATATATATATATATATATATATATATATATATATATATATATATATATATATATATATATATATATATATATATATATATATATATATATATATATATATATATATATATATACAAATTTGGACCACACCAACAGGTTTTTGAATTCAAACTTACTTTTCCCAAAAAAGACTTAGCACCACATTCCTCACTCACAAGGAAGTAATAGATCATATTCCATGCTTGAACCTCTCAGGATACTCCAAGCAATACGGGAAAGCTGACAACAATGGTAGTAATGAAAGTCAGATGTTTTTTTATTTTGGGGAGAAATTTAAAAAACAATACAAAAAATAATTTGAGAGGCGCTGTTTGAATGTAACATATTGTGTGTGTGTGTACGTGAATTAATCTTCTTTGTGCAGTCATACTCCAACTACCGGTGAAATGTAAGGAGTTCATTTTCAGCATAATAAAAGAATAATCTATTAAATCAAGTAGCATATATCATTGACCACGGTGAAATGTTTATCTTGAACAAGAACACGTGCAGCTGTGAAAGGAAGTCCAGGATTACGCACTGTTAAGACATTGTGCCGGGAAACACTTGCAACAACACGTTGTGGTCTAATGTTCTCGACAACATTTTATCAGGAGACTTGTAGCATATCATCTCTGTCGACACAAATAATAATCAATGTTTCATTTAAACTGTCCAATCCTATCGGCATGACAGAGACATAATACATTGTTCTTTAGACACGCTTTTGCCAATCAAATAAATTGACATGTTTTTTGGAATGACATTTTCCAATTTAGTTATTATCAGTCAGTGCTAAATTGAAGAAACAGGTCTTAAATGATTAAATTAATGTAAAAGACCACGCTCCCATTTTAAGTAAAAAATAAACTCAATTTGAATCTTCTGACTGTATAAACTATAAACCGGTGAATACATGCTTAGTACACTTTAATTGGAATCCTGAAAAATGAAAGCTTTTCAACAGTTGTAAACAATGTTGTTTGACCCAGTAACATAACTCACAGTAAGGACAAAGGTTTAGCAGGCTACATTACAGACTGGGCGGTTCTCTTGTTCCCAACTACAAAGCTACCATCACTGAACACTGAGCAAGGAAACATATCCCCCCCCCCCCCCCCCCCCCATAGTTTGAGCGTTGTGTGTAAATATAGTTCCTAATAACATAGTGCCAGGCCCACGGATGCTATTATACGCTTCGTTCACAACCAGAGGTCATCTTCTCCTCTGATGGGGCGAACTCAGCCCATCACAGTGGTTAAAGAACCCTTCTTTCACCCTAACCAAAATAACAGGCATTCTCTTATCTTTACATTCTTGGGGGGTTTTGGGGTAGAATCCTAACAGGAGCTTACATTAGGTTGGTAGATACTTGTTGATTAGTGGCCAAGTGGGAAGCACGTTTTTTTGTGTGTCTTGGCCTGTTTGTATTTCTGTCTTTGATACAAGCCACTGCTTCCGGGTGCTGTGAAAGGCAAGCGTTATGTCAGGCAGAGGCAATCTGTTAGGGAGGCAACAAGGCTGACATATCTCAGGGCTGAATTGTATTGAGCGACAGGGAGACATAGTTTATTGGTGATAGAAACAATAACCCTAAACATTCAGATGATGAGAAATACATCCCCACCAAAAACCTTGTGCTACTCAGACTTCCACCTTCAATACACCCTACAGCGATCTACACAAAATTGCAAAGCCTCTACACACATTCTCAAGCACACACGATATTCGCCTAACATATTGGAAAAGGCCGTTCCCAACAAAGTGCCACTCAGATACAGTGATGTACTGCATGTAGAGTCAGAAATTCACCCAAAGGAAACAGAGAAATAGCAGTAGTGCTCGCTCAGCAATGTGTTCATGATCTTCTCGTGTGTTCAGACGTTGTTTCCTATTCGGCAGTGTCTTTCTGGTGTCCAGGCCTGCATTTGGGTCAGATCCTTTCAACACAAATGACCTCGAAATCCTTTCCACTTGATCTGACGTGGCCTGGGCCATACCATAAGGAAAACACTCTCACAGAGACCTCGTTAAGATATATTGATGCTTTGAAGTACTAGTCCCTTTTCTCCCCAGGCCTGCTAAAGGCTTCAGTTGCACACGTCTAAAGCCAATAAAAAGGGGAGATCCTCAGGCGGCGGCTCATGTTCTGTAATTGTGGCCCCACTCTCCATGGCCTCTTTAGCAAGAGCCTTTGAATGTATGTTCTCAGCGTGAAGGTATCACTATGTAATGTGGGATAACGAGTGTTAACTGTGGACAGACCGGACAGGTGATGCTGACCGGCAATATATCTCCAACAGGAACTACCATATCATAACAGTATAGTGCAGAATATCAAGAGTCTTGCCTCATAACGGTGTAAGTAGAACACATACAATACATTTGAACATATCAAACATTATATTATTGCTATGCTATTGGTTTACTCAAATATCCACACTTTTTTCCCCAAATTGTAATTTTTTTTTCTGTGAGTAAAATCTGACAAGGGTGAGTTGCTATCGTCGCCGAAGGGGCTGTGTACCAATTGTTTTGACCAGAATTCTGAACAGTCTCCATCTCCGGGACGAACTCTAGTAGTGTTCCATTTCATGCCCATTTTCCTTAGCCCTTTCACAGGATTATTTTGCTGTGACAATGGGGTGTCCTGGGCGATGAAACACTTAGGTCTGGAGTCAATCACAGCTCTGTTATGCCTGAGAGACGTGCTTTTTTAACCCGACTCAATTTTTACCCCAACAATATCCTCTCTTCGTTCAGCTACAGAGCCAATCAAACGGCCATTCCTTCCCATTCCTCAAGCAATTGCCCAAGACCCTCCAAAGACCTTAAGTATTATGCATTTAAAGAGTGGCGTAACACAAATGCTTAATGATAAATGAAATAAATCAATACATTGAAAAATTCCCCTTTATCAAACCAAATACTCAAATGTCGATTATTTTATTTTCCATATGAAAGAAAACACATCTATGTAGTACAACACAGTTTAGTTCATGTCAAACAAGGCTATGATTAAAAAGGCAATTGCACATTCCATCGAGACAGAGTCATTGCAAAGGGAAAGAAGTAGAGCAACGTTCAGTCACTTATTCTAATTACTTATTGTTCTATACAATATCAACCCAACAGGGAAGTGTGCACATATTCACTATGGAAGCCACGTAACATAATACATATGGATCACACGGCCACGTATGCATCCCTTCTAGTATAACCTTATTAGTACTGTTGATCCTTCAGAGGTAACACTCTGTGTTGATGTCTGCTGTGGACATGAGCCCAGCCGCATACTGGCGGTGAAAAAAGTAGTCTTTGTAATAGCTGCTCTCTTATCGTGAGATATGTGAGGAGAGACAGGAAGAACTGCAGTGTCCAGATTCCCACAGAATCTTGGCCTACAAGAACAACACACAAGGAAATGAATCTAAAGCTTGCGGAAAATTCCTTTTAAAGTTGTTGCATTGGTCTGTAACGTTTCCCCACCTGAAGGCTTCAGAAGTTGATCATCTTCTTGATGGCCTCAAAGCATTTCCACTTGTCAGGGATGTAGAAGGGCTCAAAGATGTGAGGGAAGGGTGTGTCGTACCCACAGACCCTGGCCACAGGCGCCTCCAGATTCAGGAAGCACTCCTCCTGTAGACCGGGGTAACAGATGTTACGTCAAGACCAGGACTGTCCGCCGAGAGGCGCAGGTCACACAGACAGGGCACAATAGCGTCACACAAAATTGAACAACTCAGAAGTGGAGAAAGAAAATCTTTTGCTAAGAAGACTTGGCTTACAAAAAATCGGTGTGAGGCAAGTTGATTACACGATTACGTGATCCCATGATGTTAAACCAGTATATAGTTGGCCAAAATAACACATTGGGAACCAAATCCAATGGAGCCCGTTAAGCAAAGAAACATCACACACACACACACACACACACACACACACACACACACACACACACACACACACACCAAAGAACTGGGAACCTCCACAGAATAATACGTAATGATAATCAATTGGCTTGGAGCACTTTGCCAGTGACTTTCCATTGGCCAAAATAGATTACCTTTGGAACTGACAAAATGTAAATCTTAAATCTGCCAAAGTATCTAAAACCGTAAACTACGCAACAAATGCCACGGTTTAATTCGGTGGGAACTTGCACAATTCCTAAATCCGATTAAACGACATGTCAGGTTTGCAGAGGAACCCTTTTTTGCATTGACTTATTCAGTCTGTTGAAACACAGAATCCCCCATTACTCCATTCTGGCCTGTAGGTCCAAGTATGGAAGATTTAGCTAAGGGAAATTCCAGACCAACAGACAAACGATAATCTGGCTCATAAAGGTTGACTGTAGTAGGACATTGGGAGATATGAGTGCATATAAATAACAAATTTACAAAGACGAACAATAAATCACAGCTCTTTTGATATTTTTTTTTATAATACGTTTGGTTACACCACTGTAAGAACAGGGGTGTGAGCCAGGGGTCAGCAGCAGAAACAGATGAGGGACAAATGAGGGAGGGGACAGCAGGGAGGACCGGTGTGTGTGTGTGTGTGTGTGTGTGTGTGAATGGGAACCAAAAAGGGATGGAGGAACCTGGGGAAGATCCAGACAGCTGCCAAGGCTCCGCACTCTGTCAGTACTGGTGCAATCCGTTTGGCAGCCGGCCTCTTTTTGCCACTACGCAGCTGGCAGGACCAGCAGTATGCTCTGCCTGGGTAATTAGTGATGATTTGGCTTAACGGATGTGTAATGTTAATGCCAGCATTCCCTTTCCCTGCATTTGATTCCCTATCCCTGGATAAGTAGGCCAAGCCTCTCCCCTTAAAAAGACAGTCTCTTCGAGTGGGCTGGGCCTGGGAGAAACCTTTGGTGGATGGAGCTATGAGTCTTCCTGAGTCTCTTGCAAAGTATGATAGGGCTTTCTGTGGTGATTTCCATATGAGTTACTTAAGGTCACCATAAAGTATGGGCATCAAGGCAAACCTGAGTACATTTAAATATACACAGGATAGGATGTTATAATATCCATTATGCCATATTCCAAGATGAGCATTTCAAAAGACAATATTTTAGAATGGACTTGGGTTGAGAGCAGATATGTCATTAGGGTTTTCAAGTGGGCACCCTCCATCCCAGATGTTTCGTTAATTTGAGCCCACGACACCTCCAGAAGGCTTAACGGTGAGCAATGACGTCTCAGAGCCACCCCCCTCTATATCCGCTCTCTGCCAGATATTTAAAAAACAAACAAAAACAAATAAAATAAAGTTATTTATTAAACTGATCCCTATCCCTATTCCTGCAGGCTTTCAATGCCAACTCTGCAGAGATACTTACCACCTGAAAAGAAGACAATCTTTCCCTACTCTGTTCCTGCAGGCTTGATAAATGACGCTCTGCAGGAAAGACTTACCTTTTATACCATTGTCCTGAGATTAAACCACTTCTTGGTTTTTCAGCATGATGTTCTTTCCTTTTGTGCCCATAGAGGATCCTTCCTTTTCAGCCACAGCCACTGGCTACTTCTTTCTGCTATAGCTTTTATGGTCTGGCGCAAATCTTTGCTGCAGATTCCCAACTCCTTAAGTAGTTTGGTTGTTGATATTGCCACAAATCCACGGCATCCAACTTCCACAGGGCACACCATTGTTCTCCAACCTCGCTGTTCTGCTTCAGCTGCTAATTCGCTGGAGCGGAGTTTCTTTCTTTCGTAAGCCTCGTCGATTGCTTCTTCCCACGGGACTGTTAGCTCTACAAAGTAAACAATTTGCTGTGTGTTGGACCAGAGTAATAAGTCTGGTCTTAAGTTGGTTGTTGCAATCTCCAATGGGACTCTCAGTTGTTGGCTGACACCAGCAAGCATTTTCCAATCACATGCTCTCCTCAGCTGCCCTGAGCTTTGTTTTGCTCTATAACTCTTCTTTCCCGGAACTCCCTCCCTGACAAAGCGAATGTGGTGCATGTCGCCCTCTGCTCCAATTGGCAGGGCATTAACTGTTGAGCGCCTATGCTCTATTGCTTCCGCCAAGCATTTTAGTACTTGATTATGGCGCCTGGTGTATCTTCCTTGAGTAAGGCTCGTCCTGCACCCAGCCATTATGTGTTTGAGATTAGCCGTCCCGCCACAGAGGGGGCAAGTTGGATCCTCTCCTACCCATTGACTGAGATTTGTTGGTGTTGGCAGTACGTCGTAGGTTGCCCTAACAATGAAGCTAATTCTTGTGGATTCTATTCCCCACAAGTCTTTCCAGGTAATATTCCTCTGCTCTACACTTTCCCAGTTCACCCATCGCCCCTGTTTGGCTTGTGAGACAGTTTTAGCGCTCCTTACTGCTTCGTCTTGCTTCCGTATCTGTTCTATCACTAATTTGCGTTGTTCCAAAGGGGTTGCTTTTGACCATCTCTGTTTACTTGTACCAAGTCCAAATCCTCCTCGTCCATGTTGTACTTGTCCTACTATTTCCGTATGTTTAAGGGCTGCTTTTGCTTGCAGCACAGCCTCTTTTGGATTCCATTTCCGTCCGGTTGTCAATGTTGGTGCCGCTTTTCTTACTACACTATCCCGGGATTCCACAAGTGTCATTTCTAATCTAGCTTTAGTGCACTTAAATTCCTCTGTAAACCCGGTAAGCGGCAGTTCCAGAGCTCCTTTTCCGTAAAGAGCCAGGCTACTAAGACACCGTGGCACCCCTAACCATTTCCTAGCATAAAAGCTGACTCTTCTTTCTAGCTTTCCAACTTTAGTGATGGGTACATCATACACTGTTAATGGCCACATGAGCTGGGGTAGAAGTCCAAACTGTAGGCACCATAGTTTTAGCTTTCCTGGCAACCCTGACTTCTCAATGTTCTCTAGGCCTCCGTTCATTTCTATCCTTAATTCCTCCACCTGCTCCGAGTCTTTAAGGGTAGCATTGTACCATTTTCCGAGGCTTTTGACAGGCTTTTCTATCACGGTTGGAATTGGATCCTCATCTATGAAGAAAATTTTGTTGCACAATTTTCCCTTAACAACTGATATGCTTCTGGATTTGCTTGGTTTTACTTTCATTCTATCCCGTTTAAGGTTATCATTAAGTTTGCTTAGCAGTCTTTTAGTACACGGAGCCGTTGTCGTCAATATTGTCATATCACCCATATATGCTCGAATGGGGGGGGGGGGAGACGTAATCCTGCCCTTAACCTTTTCTTGCTTCTTCCTACTTAGGCACCCTTTCTTACTTTGGTGTATTCTCAGGCCCCTTACAGTTGTTACCTTTTCCCAGCCACAAGGGCAGATCTTTCTGTGGTGATTTCCATATGGGTTACTTAAGGTCCAATAAAGTATGGGCATCAAGGCAAACCTGAGTACAATATTTATTAAATTTTTTATTTATTTTATATTTATTACAACCTTTGCAATACATAGTCACTAGGCATCTTTACTTTCTAATAATGCAGTACCTGGGGGTACCTGTATGTGCTTGACAAATTTGACGTTGGCCTAAAGTGGACACTATTTGTACGTTACCTCACCTGCATCAGTACAGGCTCTCCCCCACACGGACTGCCCGCCTTCCTTCTACTTGTTTACCCAGCGACAGCTGGTTTACCAGGAACACAGCCTTTCTTCCTAGACCCTCACCAGAGTTCTGGGTTTACATGGCGACCAGGGGGCCTACCTTTCTCACTCCACTGTCATTCCAGTCTTGATTGACGAGGCTTAGGACCAGCTGCGTGCCCAGATAAACAGGGCCCTTGTGTCGCTGTGAAAGTCCGCGGGCCACACAGACAGACAGACAGACAGTCGTTTGAGAAGCACTGTAGTCCAAATCAGAACTGTAATCTCCTCTAAATACACTTACTGGAAGCCAGGGCAAAGTACAGTAGTGGCTGGGGCTCGCCACCGCAGCTGGACAGAGGAAAGGCCACACAACTCAGGTTTCACTCAAATTAGTGTTTATCTTTTGGGAAATGCATCATTATATGCAATATACTTAAATGTCAGAATAAAAATGTGACAGCATGGCGGGACATCGGCAGACTGCAATATGCCAGCATATAAAAATATAATCAAGAAAGCGTTGAGTTTGCACTTCTATGACAAAGCAGACATGAGTCTCAATTGGGGACAGCAGTAAACTTGAAAGCAAAATGAAAATAAAATGAAAATATGACATCTTTTCTTTACGACTCTAAAAAACAACAATACCAGCCTCTCAATTTTGATCTAGAAAGGGCCCTGGTCAAACGAGGACAAGAAGGGGGAAGACCGACTGGTTGTCAGGTTTTGACACGTGCACTACGGCAAACAAAGCCTTACTCAGCTCTCTTAATTGGGAACAAGCCTTCGCCACATGTGCACACACTGAAATTATAAAACAAAATTGATGTGGAGAAAACAATCAATTTGGCCTATAAACTCTATAGGGGGGAACAGCAGGTTGAGAGCAAACAGTCGCGTGAATGTTTTCACTTGCCCGCTGCCCTAATCTGTATGTTATCAACCTCGCATCTGCACTGGAAACTCTGAAAAAAGTCTATGCTCCTGAACAGTTGCCAGCGTTCAACCTCAGCAGAGGGCAGATCATGTGTACAACGGCTTTACGAAACAAACTAACAAACAAAATATGTGCGACAGACCTGATGTCATGTCTGAAAACACACATCTGGGAGAAGTGAACGATTGGTTTTGATCTGGAGTGGAATGTTTATTTGATTCATTCATATGTGCAGTCAGTTGAATGTTCAAAGACAGACGGCTGCCTGCCACAAGAGTTTTGGGGGAGGGCAGAGTCGGGAGATATAAGTCCTTCAGTCTGGAAGGAAGAATGTATCACTTTATTTTCCCCAATGATCAGAGTTAAGATCACAAGGAAGAATATATTGATCTACTTAATTAGGACACATACAAAGCAGCAATCTAGGATATTATATTATATATAATGGGCTTATTTCTGTTACATTAAGACATAGTTCAAACCAACATTTATAATTAACCATAAAAGCTGGTAATTTGAGGACAACAAAAAGCATATTTGACTCCCTGAAGTCTTTAAACTACCCTGCACTGCCATTGCCCGTCTTCTCACTGTGGAGAAAACGGTCTGGGGCAACTCGGAAGGCCGGGGGTGGCCTTGCATGGTGCTTTTCCATCGGGCTGCCAACTCCAATTCTAGCTCTACCTGCATGGTTCCAATCTCACTTTTCCCGGACGTGAAATGATCTTCCATAAAGGCAGGCCTTTGAAGAGAGGGTTTAGGGCCTGCTCTAATGGAAGGAGACCAGGGGGGATAGTCAGGGTTTTACTGTGGTGGAGGTCCCCCCAGGGAAGCGCCGGCTCAACTCTCAATCCGCTTTGAAACGAGCCCGAAAGGCAAACGGCGTTCTGGTTCTGATTCGGTAGGCATTTATGGCCTAAAGAACACAAGCCTTCATCTTCCACCAACACCAACTGGGTCGGAGTGGAATCGGGTGTCTTTGAAGTGAGGCCTAAAACAGTACCACAGCCCAGCGGTAACCACTGGGTTGCAGTTGGACGCTGGAATAAGAAAGGCATTAAGAGTAAAGAACCGTAATCCAGCCTCTCCGGCAGTCTCTGAGTAGAGCTGTGGTAGCTTTACAGCAGTAACGGTTACGTGACTCACTGAAAGTGTTTAATCTGAGGGGGAATGTTTGCAGTGGGTTGAGAAGGGCATAGCTGCAACACACGTACCATCCCCTTTACAAAGTGGGCCTAGAGGAGGTCAGTCGGTTCAGTCCATCTTTAGCCTAGCTGCCACTTCTGAGAACCGGAAAACTCAACGGTCACAAAGAGTGAAAGAAAAGTGTACATTGAAAGACCATTTTCATAAGCCTGATTGTGGTAACTCCATGAAGAAATCAGTGCTACAAAGATAATAATAACTTTTCCTCTAAAATAATTTAGTAGTGATAGATTGGCCTAGCTGTCCTAGTTGTAAACCATTTTTAAAGCTAGATGGTTGGACGTTTTGACCTGTAGATCCCAGGGAAACGGGGTGGTGTGGCGAAGGCTGTTGCTCCAGATAATGGGTCTGAGGAGATCACAGGCAGGATTGCCCCACTCTGTAGTCTCCAGTGCGTTTCATGTGTTGTTTTTGTTATTGTGTTTTGTTGTTGTTGTGGCTGCTAGGTTCGGCAGCTTAGCACCTTTCAGCTAAAAGCCCTATTTTTATCGCTTTTCCGTTCTATCCCATTATCAGCATGGAACCCACGCCACTTCCCTGCTATGTCCAGCTGAGTCACCGATGCCACAACCTCGCCCCCCCTCCCCCCTCCCCCCTCCCCCCTCCCTCCACCCCACTCTTCCAACTGTCCTGGGTGGTGGGTGCCTCTACGGAATCACCGCCACGTTTCCCTGGGTAACCAGGGCGATGAGAGACGAGACTGTGTTTTGCTTTGGAGGTGTACCGCCACATGACTCAAAAACGTAAGTGAAATCGTCTTGGTTAAATTGAAAAGGTCTGGACCTAGTCACTATCAAGAAGAAAGAAATAACAAGAGACAAATATTTTTCAGAAAATATCGGTTCGAATGACTGTTCCAACAAATATGTCTGAAATCGAAATCCCCAAACAAGCTGTATCTACACAGCAAATAAAAACAGGGAACGCTCTCGTTGACGTCTGTATTTATCAAAATCTTAAGTTTCTCTCCTTCCATAAAAACATATTGCCTTAAAGCAGAGCCGACGGCAAACATCGCTGCACAGGAGCCCAAGCCAATGTGAAAACATGGATACTGCCCTCTGTGAGACAGGAAAGCAACATCAAACATGAATCAACTCCCAGTATGGGAAAGAGAGAAGGAGGTGATCATCAAACCTACTCTCCGAGCTCCATCTTGCAGCTCACTCAGCAGCCCACTCGAAACGCACACACGCACCCACAAACACACACTACACCATGAGCCGTTAGCTGGATGACCTCTGAGGGGCCAAGCTCGAGGGGGTGTCGACGCGGCTCGCAGATGTCGAGCCTGAAGCACACCATTGGCGTGGAGGGAAGCCCTGCCGCGGCGCAGACTTTGATCGTCCCCTTACCAGCCCTATGTGGGGCACCATTAGGCCAGAGACAGGACCGGGAGAAGAGGCCCCACACATCAAAATCTAGCTCGAAACCCCCCCGACATCGTTACTGTAAACTATCATGGCTTCAGGTCAATAGCCACTGTAGGTATGCCAGAAAATTACTTTGAAAAGGTGGATGTTTTTTAAGTGCTCTGTCATCACATTATTTGGTTGAGGTCCCATATGCTCAAATCAACCGTGTCCATGATCCCAAATTAATGGACTTGGCTGTATTGTAATCTAAGTGGCCCTCTGAGCTGCCATGTATGAAACGGGCTGCTCTTTAAACTCCTAATCCTGTAACTCAACGTCCCGTACACGAGGCCATATACAGGCCTTTATCAGTGCCTCTAAGCTTCAGGCACATTTATTGCCTGTTAGCAACATTTAATGACAGACAATTAGCATCTAAGCAATCCCTCACAAGCATACCCCACCATCAACATCTTTCAATCCCGGGGAGCCTTTGAGCCCATAAGAGACCGTGAGCATACAGTATGCTCCCTCTCACACGGACGCGTGCGCACGCACACACAGACAGGAAAACAAACACCCCCACCCGTACTCACGTGTACAGTGGAGCTGATTTCAGCAGCAAACCCTCCAGTGACCGGAGCCTCGTGACTGATGAGCAAGCGTCCAGTCTTCGCCACCGACTGAAGAAAAAAAACATAGAAGAAACACAAATTAAACCACACAAAACAAACACTCAAGCCAATGAGAAACGAAAGAGAGTATAGAGATTGGTTCAAAACAGCACACGTTTTAATTCAAAGATCAAAGGAACCGTGAAAAGGATCGCCCTGCAACACGGCAGTGGTCAAATGGCTCGAGAGCGCTTTCACAATATGCAAATCTAGAAATCCTGTTAGGACAGGGTGTGAAATATGCGTAGACATTCTTAAACTAAGATGGTGTGCGTGTCCGTGAGAGGGTGGGGGTGGACATGTGTTGCTACTATTACTGTGTTATTACATACTATGCACTTGTCACGACAGAGCATATGACCAACACATGTCCATCGTTTTATGCAAAAGCAGATCAGAGATCAATCACTCCCAATCACACAATTTCTATTTAACTTGACAATTGTGTTGAGGCCTATCTATGAATGTGTGTGTGTGAGACTGTGCACCGAGCCCTGCACACTCGTATAATGTATCAAGAACAAACAACGGGGGATGATCATTGAAGTCATGTTCAATACTTTGCATCAGGGCTTTCTAAAACCCCACATGCCAGCATGAATTTTGCAGATTTTTATAGAGAAGTACTGTAGCCTAAATGTACAGTTCTTTCGATCCCATTCAATTTGCTGCTGACAAATGTATTGTCCAAATAAAAACAGGACCGAGCTTCTCAGCCGTAAGTGCATGAGTGGCGTCGCTCCAAATTGAGAAAGGGTTTGAATTTTGTGCACACAAAGAAATCCCTCGCTGGTTCTGACTCGGGCTCCCACTGGTTACATGTGAAACCCCGGCTAGAGGAGATCACCTGTCCCCTTCCCTGCACCAAGCCACATCCCGGGACGACACGCTGCCAAGGCATCTACATAAACCCCAGGAAATACGGAACACATGGCCCTGTCCCGCGGCTATTCCAGCCCGACGCCATGACCATCCAAAAACTGCACAGCAGCAAAAGCGGGATCCTGGGATGTCACGGTGATGCGGAAGAGGCAAACTTTTACATTGCAGAGGGCTCAGGGTTTGGTTGTGACATCGATCTCTAGGAGCAGCGGCTATGTGCCTCTGATATGGCACGTATTGTCTTACCCACAAAGGGGCACGCCGCGTAGGACTTGCTGAGGTAAAATCGACAGACTGTCTACCTGGCATGAAAATGCAACTGTAACATATTAGTCAGACTACATAAAATAAATAACTAAGAAAAAGGGCATTGAAAATCCACATCTGACACTTTGAACAGGGTTATTGAGTTAGAAACTAAACCCAGGTGTGCGTTGAGAATGAGTCCAAGGCCAAATGACTACTCCATAAGGTATGCCTGTGAATAGATTTAAAATAACAACGCATGGCTATGCAAGGCAAGTGGTTGACACTAAGGTATTATCTTGATTCAACATGTTTCTCAAAGCACAACACAATTCACTGGGACCGCCTGGGTGCTAAATCTAATGGTAAGTGTAATCCTTATGGATGTGTGTGTGTGTGTGTGTGTGTGTGTGTGTAAAACAGAGACGGTATATGTACATAAGCACTGGACTTCACCCTCAACAATAGCCCTCCTAACCACCTAACAGCAGAGATGGACTAGGAGAGAGAACTGCAAATACGCAGTCCCAAAACGCATTCTTCAGATGCTTCTGACACAAAGCAGCTTGACACTGTTATTACAATATCGTGGGATAGAATTTCAGAGCCTGGGGGCCGGGGGATCCAACAGCCCACTACAAAGGCCTGCTGAGTCTCCATGCTAATAGGTGTGACAGTCCCTGGAATAGCCTCTACTATGGTAGACTAGCGGGATGGGTCTAATTGCCCGCTGCCCGGTATTGGGAAAAAGAAAAAGGGTTAAAGTAGTAATGTCTGGAATAATATTGCGCAGCGTGCGGCAGGGGTTGGCAAAAGGGATTTTTAAGGCTGAGGTCAATTCACTGTTTTGCAAATGTACAGGGCAATAACGACAACTGTCCACAAACAAAAAGTGAACAAAGTAAACACGGCCGTCAAATGCAAACCAAGCAGTTTGCTCTCACTGGAGACCTACATCTGTTGCTCCGAAACGAGATCATAATGCGCCGCTCTCTTACTTTATGAGCTACAGTAGATTGTATTTCACAGCGAGTCAGTGTGCCTGGGGCTCTGATCCTATCCTCTGTTGTGGATGTGGGCTTTATAGCTGCATCTCTCATTCTGCATGAGAAAGACTCCCACAATAAAGAGCAATGCAGGAGAAACACAGACAGAAAAGATCTTTGTCCAGCATTTTCGTCTTATTTACACTGCAGTCAATCTGTAGTGTGCAAAAAATGATATTTGCCTGATATGCCATGTTGCTATTTCAGTGTAGGGTATTCTCTCACAAAAAAAGAAATTCTAATCTAGCAGTGGTTGCAGTTGTCAGAGCACAACCTACTCACTGCTGAGCCCCACAACAAACCCCCACTTATTCAATTCAACTCACTTGGGTAGCCCATGAAGGACACACACGCTCACACACGTTTCTCCTCTGACAGCAGGCTCTGGCAGTGCCGTTGAGTGCATGGTAATTGCGGTGTGCCCTTTAACCCTGCTGCTTCCGGAGCAGAACGAGTTCTCCGAAGCAAAAGCCATTCCCTCTCAGTGTGCGGCTTGACCCTTCTCTTGGTGTCACACACTCCTCTCTTATTTCGTTATGAAGAAGCCCGGCTTTCATGTTGGCAATTGTGGACTCCATTTTCAAATGTAAAAAAAGAACACACAGACAGTGTGACCAGGGGAGGAAAGACGAGGCCCACATATGAAGATGAGCAGTAGTATATATCCACAAAGGAAAGTATATGTCATCACTGAGGAGAATGAGCGTGCATACACAAAAGCATGCAGTAGATCTAACTGTATAATAGAACCTCATCCGAATTAAGGCACATTGCCTCAGGGGATCTTATTGTTACTGTTTTATTGCTTGACGTGATGATTCAGCACGCAATATCTCCGTCTTAAAAAATCGCTCCACTCATTTCTAGAATGTGATAGACCTGGCAAAGGCATGAAAGTGAATCATGCACAATTTAGGTTGAACGCTAAGAAAAGTATAGCTGACTAATCCCAGGGTGACGTGACAAGTCCCAAAGCTTCAATCCTGTCCAGGGACCCTGATGCTTGACCAAGCCCATGGGAGTGGAAGGGTTCTGGGTTTGGTCGGGACAGTCGGTGGCTGGGCTGGGCTGTGCTGGGCAACAGCAGCAGTGGCTTTATGGCTCATTGTGCTGCAGGGCTGTCATTAGAGCCCAGGGCTGCTCCCCCCCGTGGGCAGGCAGGCAGGCAGGCGAGCAGGCAGGCGGGTCACGTCTACTGCCATTCCCATACACACCCAACATAATGAGCGGCAGGCAGCACACAGCCTCTGCTTGACTGGCAGTTTTTCGACAACGTAAAGTCAGGGAGTTCTCACTCTGGACGGCCATCGCATGCGAAATGCAAGCGCTCAAGTGTGAGAATTGGTGTGCGTAGACCCACACAGGCGTAGTTAGGCTAGGATATACACATAGAAAAGACATAAGAAGACCGACTTAGTCAGCCTCTCTCTCAGCCAGTGAAACAAAGTCCTTAAGGAGGACAGTGTGCAGGCTAAAAGAAGCAAATGTCGCTAAAAACAAATTGTGGTTGTTCATTCCAACGCACAATGTATTTTTTTAACTATCAATGTTTAGGGAAAAAAATATTCTGAATTGCTTAAAGGGAGTAAATATTTGCCATGCACCAACTCAAGTACACACACACACACACACACACACACACACACACACACACACAACTGCGTGCTGGCAAGGCATCCCTCGGAGTAAGTGGCTGCCAGCGATCTTGGAACCCTGCTCTCCGACCAGGCAGTCCATCACAGTGCGACAGGAAGCTTAGATTTGAGGCTGTTCCGCCCGCGAGGAGTGGCTCCTGCCGCGACCCCGCTGGCTCTGGTCGCCGTGCCGACCCTGTAATCGCGCAGCCCACCGCAGAGTTCTTACTCATGCACCGCCATGTGATCTCTGTGACAAATGCAAGTCGCGGCGCAGCTTGACTCCTTCCTCGGGCCTTTAAAGTGGCGCCGCGCCATTAGCGAGAGTGGTGACCGCGCAGCAAACGGGAGGCCGGTTACATCACAGCGCTGAGGGAGGAAACACACACACACACACACACACACACACTTTTTTCCCCCTAACTCACTCACAAACACACAAACACTTGCTCTGTTCACCTAGATAGATATAGCGCACGAATAAAAGTTCCTCTCAGGCACATACAACCACACTTAAGCTCGCACATACACAGAGCACTCTCTCTGCGCTGGGCCCGTGGCCAAGCCAGCCCTAAGAGGAGCCAGGACGCCAGGGGAGACCTCAGACAAAAATAACTCCCAAACATTCCCTAAAGTCCAATTAAAGCCAATTCAACTCAATTACACCCTGACACACACACTTACACACACACACACACACACACACACACACACACACACTAAACTACCTGCCCTGCAACCACGCCACCGACGGCGCACCAGCGTGGACCACAGCAACCTGACGACATCTCCGTTAAAGCCTCCCTGAGCCGGCTGCATGTATGAGGGCAGACACACAGGCAGTGAAAACAATCGACGATTCATTTCAGGGCCTATACAAAGCAGAAAACATAACCGAAGGGAGGCTAACCCTGTCAATGGTGCATCGCAAAGTGAAGTCAGCAAACAGCGCTTAACGACCCTGCGTTTAGCTATAGGATGAGCTGTTTTACTAAAGTAGGGGTCAAAGAGTCTCGTACAGAATGTTTACCATCTATAGGATTACCTGTGCAGACATGGGCACGGTACACCATGGAGCGGCCATGCCAATAGTAGGATTTGTATTTATGGTCTTGCAACAACAGCATAACGCCAAAGTCTGTGTGGCACAGAATACAACTTTGAAGCATTGTGGTACTCCAGTACACAAGCACCTTGAAATGATCCAAGATCTTCGTGAATAACCATGTGTTGTTGTTACTGTTAAACAGTGATGCTCTGTATGCGGGGGAAAAAAAAGTTCCAGATGTGGATTAGACAGACACAGAGAACACGTGTGGGGAGGGATCCTGGATCTCAGGCCGTCCTCATGACCAGCGGGCTCGGTGCCTCCCCGGTTTCCACTCAGGCCCGCGACGCTATCAGCCCTCAAACCTGACCTCGATGATCTCAATCTGTCCAGACCCTCGTCCAAGCCTCCCCTGCTCTCCTCTGGGCTCAGTGGAAAGCCGAGGGCCCGGCACGGCGCAGCGGCCCATCAAATCTAAAGTGGTCTATTTAACAAGCTGCAGTCTCAGGATGGTAGCTTCTTCATTATGACCCTCTGCTGCTGCACAGGGTCAGGGAGCTAGGGCCAAGCCCCGACACACGCTGGACAGGAGCATGGAGTTCTCCATCCCCGCTGTGCTAAGGAACTTTCAGAGAACCGGTGACACCGATATGCTGGTCACCGGCTACCCCGTGACATTCTTTCATAGATCGTGGTTTCACTGTGTGTGTGTGTGTGTGTGTGTGCTTGTCTCATGTCACAGTACCCACACCATTGGTATTAAGTGTGATGTCACTTCCTCTCGGTGGCCAGAGTCGGAGTGGACAGTTAATCTCCCTACGTCCTGTCCAGGAAACTAAAGACGCACCATTAGCTGATTGGAATGGAATGGAAAATACTTTATTTATCGCAAGGAAAATTGTAATATGTCATTATTTACTCCTCCCTGAACACTTCATTTTGTCTGTATGGATCTTTAAGCAATGTGCGACCAAACTCCATCCGGTTAGTCACAAAAGGAGCCTGGTGGAATTTGTAAATCTTTTGTGCCTTTAAGAGGAATGCCATCACAAGCTGCCTTATAGCGCCAAGAGGATGACTAGAGGAACAGTGTTTGAGAGAAAATTTGAGGAAGAGAGAGAGAGAGAGAATAGCATGCTCTGACTGAAAAAGCATATATTAATGGCAATCTGTACCATTTTAGGTGACATTTCAATATAGCTCTGTCCCTTTGTCAAAGTGCAGAGCTAAGGAAAAGCTCCGCGTACAGGGCTTTGGGGCCTTTGCCTTTTGGCGGGCTCTTTTCACCAGACTGTGCACCAGCAACGCTGCCGAGAGGAGCTGGATCCACGACTGAAAAACAAGAATGAGTAATTTTCCACAGACATAGCCACAGAAACCGAGCTGCAGATGACTGAGTTGTAGCACATTTTGGTCAATATGGCCCCTCCTAACCACCCCTCTCCACTTTTCTATTCTCCTCAGGCCTCCTAGTTGAGCCCATAGCTAGACATGGGCATGCTAGTTCAAGCATCGTGGCTGCTGCTCCATGTCTGGTAGCAATGAGCATCCAGGCTCACCTGGATTACACAAAGACATAATGACAGATGAATTATTATATTAGCCAGTTGGAAAAAGTAGTATTAAATGCTAATGTAAAACGAAAAGTGTTTTGCTCTGAGGGCAATGCAGCCATGTGGCAGCCACCTGGTGTTAGCTGATTTACAACACCGTTAACATCCTGAAAAGCTTGCGGCTAATCTTTCAAATTGGGAAACTGTTTTTAAGGCTTGCATATTTATATCTGCAGTTATGTGACGCTTCACTGCTAACTGGAACGCACAGAGTGCTGTCAAAGCATGCTCGTTATAAATTACCTTTATTGGAAAGCAATGTTGTAGACATAATGTTGGTGACGCACCATGTGTTTCTTTCCCTTTGATAAAAAAAATCTCTAAATCTCGAATGGTTGCCTGCCAGTTGGAAAAGTCAATCATGCCATGCCATGCCAAAAGTTTGCAGATTATTTTCAACATCCTCTATGCTTAAATACACTAACCCAAAACTGCCACTGTACTGCTTATTTACCCACTCAAACACAGACTATACTAGGTGTGTGCAGCCCAGTTTGCCCCCAAAAAACTAGCTCTAGCACATCTCAATGTGGCTGTTTGAGACACCTGGCATTTGGACAGGCTCTCCTCGTGTAGAGAATCTCAGTATTACAGCAGGAAGATGGCCCCCTTACCCGCAGCGTCACTGGGACGGCCTGCGGCAAGCTAGCTGGTGCTCTGAACCCATCTAACGCAAGTTCAAATCTAACCTACGCCCCACCCACCACCACCCAGTTCTTCACTGTTGGAGCTCAGGTCACCCAAAGTTGAGGAACGATTATTGCCCCTGGGGTAGAATTTGTTTTCAGTTCTCAAAAAATGTATATTGATAAAGAATATCTTAGGTAACCATATCATGGCAAAAAGAAAGTTTTGGAAACATATGAGAGACTAGCACTTAAGTTGATAGAATTACGTAACAGTCACCTGAGATTGAATAACCCATGGAGTCTGGAAAATATGAACCACATAGGGAAGGAGTAAGTCATCCACAAAACGAAAGAACACTAAAGGAGACAAGTACAAACGTGGCCTGCCTCCCTGCCGGCCTGCCTTTCTGTTCCGCTCAGCCGGCTCCACAGTGGGTAATTCATGAGATCAGTAGCCTAGCATCCTGTTTATTAATCAGAGAATATTGAGGTTATGGTTTGGAAATCTCAAGTGTGGCTTCTTGTTTACCCCGCAATCAAACCTCAGTTTCCACATGAGTACGCCAGAATTACCATAGCATAAACAATACACATGCTATGATCTTTTTTGAACGGACCGGTTTTCACAATATTACAATCTGGAAGTGGAGACTTGGCCTTTTAAGTGGTTTTCAGTCAACACATTTCTAGAGACTAGAAGAAACTTCAGAAAAATAAATGATTTCTCCCCCATTTAGTTTCTTTTTATCCTTAATTTGAATGCGGGTTACTCCTGTAATCTACAATCCAACCTTCTTTACTTCTGTAATCACAGGAGGTAGTGAAAAACAGTAACCGTCAAACCTGAAACAGTACGCTTAACTTGACATTGAGCAGAAACAGCACATGCTCCTGCCTGAGTGTGTTTGCCTAGTGAGTCTGTTCCGACTCGGTGCACGACACACAAACATGGCCGAGCGCCGCATCCTGGCTGCGTGGACCCACGGTACCCACCAGCTGTCTTTGACTGGGACGCACGTAATGGAGTCAGGGCACTTAGGGAGAGCGCTGGGACACACGGATAAGTGGGGTCTTATCTCAGGCCAGTCAACAGGCTGTACAGTCTCCATACAGTCAGCCGTCGACTCAGGCACAGCTGCGCCTGTGCTCCATCCTCCTCCTCCTCCATTTGTTTAAAAGATAGGCTTCATAAAAGTGCATGATGGTTGGGCACAAACTAACAGACAGACAGGCAGGCAGGCAGACAGACAGGCAGGCAGGCAGGCAGGCAGGCAGACAGACAGACAGACAGGCAGGCAGGCAGGCAGGCAGGCAGGCAGGCAGGCAGGCAGACAGACAGACAGAGAGAGTTGTCCTGAGATGACTCCCCGTTCTCTGTTGTGGAGTTGAACAGGTTCAGCCATAATAGCTAAATCACAAGAAGGCCTGGGACACAGGCCCATGTCCCCAGAGGGAGCACGCACTAAGAGACAGCTTCACTTAGAGAGACTGCCTTCCAGAAAGTGTACAGTGTCAAACGCACCAGACCAAAATACCAAAATACACTCCAAAAAAAATAAAATCAACACTGCACCCCACCCCTGTTCTGTGGTATTACTGCTTTCTATGACAAGCAAAGCAGTTACCCAATAACCGAGCTAGGACCTAGATTGTTCATCTCTGTGTAAAACTCTACAGCAGCAAATTACGCTCTGAAAAAACGCTGTGCTCTCTGGGTGAACTCGACTGAATGATTCAGGGCACCGCCAGCACCTGCCCCCCCTTTGCCTCCTGCCAACATGTTCATGTTTCCATGGCGGCAACAACCCCCCCCCCCCCCCCCCCCCCCCCCACGTAAGGACACCTTCAGCTGACGTACAAGCACCATCCTACCGACAAGGCTTACCTACTTTTAGGGAGGACACCCCTGGCTATTTGGAAAGCACCATTACGTTATATGGAACTAACACACATGGAACACGGGGTTCTAAGGTTCGGTAGCAGTAAGGTGGTAGTGCTGCAGAGCATATCACAGGTCAACACAAATACACTTTTGAATTCATAACACATGCACACAAACACACACCGGGTGTGACGTGTCCCAGGCAAGCGTCTCAGGGGTCAATCGAGGACACCCTCTTTTGAGTGGAATGTTAGCGCTGCCGAGGCTGGAAATGGGCACGCCGTGTGTTTCATTAAAGCAGACAGGACTTGCAGACTCACAGGCCAGCATAGACATGCTGGGAGGACAGACTCACTCACTCAGTCACTCACTCAATGTCTCTGTGCCTGAAACAACATAGTTAGGGACAACCGTAATAATATTGGCAAAGTAAGAGGTCAAAAAAAAAGAGTAAGATACAGCAGAACAAGATAAACAATGCTTCATGCTTGAACAGAGACAGAGAGAGAAATACCATTCCGATAGGAGATTCTAAATGACATCTCTCTCAGGGGAGATTCCCATATTATAGTTACTTTCTTTGCCACAGTGTGCCAACAAATCACGTCGCAAAAGAAAATGTTCGTGACCCACCAATGAGGCCTTGAACTTACTAACGTTGAAGTATTGTCCACATGAAAAAGAAACAATTTTTTTTGTATACAAGCACACTGCTTTAAGGCTGGCAGTGGGCTTAAAACCGGTGTGAATAAAGATGTATCATTGCAGCATATACTTACATTTATTGAAGGGAACCTTCAAGGATATACATTTATATTTAAACTTTAAGGCTGGGTTACTGAGGAATGAGACATTTGACCCTAGAGTACACTCACAGTGCTCTGCCGCACTGGAAACACAAAAGCCTTCCACTCCGCCACAAATCTCCTGTAAAATCAAACAAAAACATAATTTACCATGGACCGTCTAAAAAAGCTTTGGTTTTATAGGGGGCATGCACAGGCATGGCTGAAGCGGTCCCTCTCCAAAAACCCTGGGCCCAATGACCACATCTTGATCACGTTAGCCGGCTAGGGAGGTTTATTTTGGATGGGTCACTTTGGACGACGGTGTGGCGTGTCTCGCGGAGGACGGAGCCGTGAAAATAGCACTGGGAACAGAGAGCGGGGCAGAGCAGGGGCCGCAGGGGGAAAACAACAGAGCCTTTGTGGAGAGGCATGGCCAGCTCCAGGACCCAGCGCTGTGGCCTGACAGGCCCCGCGTGAGGCATCATGGGAAACGCCATCTCCAATCATGGCGAACGGGCCCAAGGCTCGATTACTGCCCCGCCTGGCAGACCTTGCTCGCTGTGGTTCGACAAAACACTGACCGGAATGGGGGAATAGCTGGAAATGGGGATGAATCACTGACTAAATACAAATACGATATCTGGACCAGGGCCGGACTGGTGACGAGCAGACGCACAGCCAAGCATGCAAATGGGGACTGGGGAGCAAGTCAAAGAGTAGTGAAAATCTGATTAAATTTTTTCTCAGGGCCATCTGAGGAGCACTAAAGTCTAGGCTAATCGAAAACAACACGACTGACAATGAGCCACTTACAGAGGAATAGGCCTATCTGAAGGACTCCTGCAGCGTGCCACATGTACTATGAACCGGCGAGCCAGCAAGACTTTCCACATTATATCATCTGAGCCTTTGGTCTGGCAGGGGCAAGCCAGCCATTTTGTTTATCCTTCAAATTAACGACTATTACATTTACAGGGCTGTTCCAGACAGTGGGGACAAAAAAGAGTGGCTTTTTCTCCACTTTACAGCCATTTGCCTTTGTCAACAACCGACATGAATTCATATTTAGATCCAATGGTTGCTGGTGAGCACCACATGTAATCCTACGCGAGAGGGGACAGGAAGGGCAGTGCAGAGCAGAGGCGGCGTGTTCCTCCAGTCCATTCAATTACCAGTCTCTGTGCCACAAGAGACACACTTCTGCCTATCGTTCCAGAAGTCTTAAAACCTTGACCACAGCAGACACCACATAGAAATATTAACCATATTAAGAGTTGTGGTGGTGGTGGTGGTGGGAGGAGGGGGATGGGGTGACGACACAGGAGCTACCAGTGACTCACAGACTAGGAGACATTATAATTGGCTGCCATTGTGTGGATGTGCGTCCGCAGCCTTCTCGCTGTCCATGCTCCAACATCCGCCTGTGCGCTAATCAACCCATCCAAAAAAAGAGGGCCTGCAACGACAACAGATAACAGGGGGACCATCTTTTGAATTCAAAAGGCGATGCTGTGCCTACGCGCATCTCGTGACGTCCACCTGTGGCTAAGAATAGCACTGACCGCTAGAATCTGTTCATCTAAGAATAATAGATGCAACAGACTAGGACAGCAAGCCCTTTTAAAAACTGGGGGGGGGGGGAATACACGTTTTCGGTAGAGATGGCACTGATAACTACAAAGCATGGTCTACAAAAAAACGCTTTCCATGAGCACAAACATGAACTGGGCCAAACGTGATCTCGTTAGGGGAGCAGAGGGAAGCAGGGTCTCACACTTGAGTTCTTCTGACCACAACATAACTTTCCACAGTAAATCCAAAGTAGCTGGCAACAGTGGCCGGTGTGAGAGGCCTCGGTCGGATGGGATGGGGAGGGCAATGCTGACAATGGCCAGTGGGCCAACCCGAAAAATAAAAAAGAGACTACAAGCACACGGTCTGACCGTGAAACAAAACATCCCCAAAAAGCTTCTCGAGTGCTGTAGTATACAGCGTAAGGACATTCCTGGCATAGCTTTTCTGCATGGATGTGTCCGTGTGTGTGAAGTAATAACCGTCCAGCTTTAGCATTTCTCCATCCAGACAGGCATCTAGGGGCCAGGCTGTTTAGGGGATTCCACCCGTCTAAGAGGACCCCCACTGGTAAAAGCGAGTTACCTCACTTTGCTTTATTAATGGAGAATGATGTTATAGCTATGCCCAATTCCCCAACAGACAGCTGTGGTAAACTTAATTCTTAGCAAAGGATATATGATAATTGACTATGTGACCATTCTTTACAACAAATACACGGTAAAGTTAAAACAAGCACACATGCGTCATAGGTCTGTACTCAAGAGACCGGAAAACGACAAAGCAAAAGGCTTATACCGAGGGCCAATGAAGGCAGATCACTTATGACTCTGCATGTGGATTACATTTGCTGTTAGCCACGTTTCACCAAAGCAAGCTCATGTTCAGGCACATCGATTCATGAACACCAGACCCCTGTCTGGTCGTTTCCGGACGGCCAAAACAATTCCCTTATCCTGCGCACCACATTTCATACATAAAGAGCGATATTTGATCTCCGTGGCTGTCCTTTGTTTGTAATGTCAGTGCTGTTTCCAATTGCTGCGCCTCTCGATATCGCAAAACATGAAAACACCAAACCTCTGATTTTACTTTGTGAGGAATTGATGGTCTTATGTTAGCTCAATTGGACCACATTTGTTTTCATTCAGAAAGCAACATATGGACATAAAATGTGTTTGTGCTTTATATCTGCTCCAATATAAAAACAAATACTCCATATGTGCATTCAAACGTAACGGTCTGTTGCAAATAACTGACTTGGCCAATAATGAACGTTACCCCTTCACGGTCAATAGCCTTGATTAGAAGCGCTTTCTGCTCTGACATCCGTTAATGTCACAAGAAGGGCTCTCACCGAGAAATGCCCAGACTTCAACACAAAACACATAGCAATGCTGAAATAAAAAACAGCTGAAAGGAATTGGTAACAATATCGGAGAATAACAAAAACCGAGTGGGTGGGGGATCGAAAAACTGACAGAAATTAGGCTGGGGGGGGGGTTCACGCGGACCTCGAGCGATGTTGGGCGGAGGAAAGCAGATGACTGGATGTTGTTTACAAGGTTTCCGAGTGCGATAATATCCCTCGCTGTCTCTGGGATCACTAAACACCATAAACACAATATTCCGTTTCATACGGCCGCTTTAATGAGGCAGCACTCCTGGAAAATGGTCATGTTTATTTGATAAGTTGCCCCAGATAGAACAAATGCCTCGTAACAGACTGTCGTTGCTCACTGCACGTCAGATCCCACCGAGGTAAGGCAATAATACACTTCAATGCCATTGATTCCTCGTGAGGCTCTCTATTAAATAACTTCCCTGAGACCAACATTGTACCTTAAGTAACTGGTGCTTCTCTCAGTCCCTTAGCAAAAGGAGGTCCCACAATGCTTTCCAAAGGTCGCACATGCTGTACCACGGAGAAGATTACAGATACACAGTAAAAGTGGATATAAAAGCACATGATGCAGTTGTAGCTCTACTTAAAAAAAATAAACATTCACATAAAAATACCATTTTATGACGGTCTTGTAGCCAGATAGACCTGTCCTCACTCACCCAGGATTAAATGTCTCTATCTGTTTTTCGCCTATCAATACAACAGTGACACGGAAAACAGGGGATGTGGTGAAACCCTTCTAGCTGTGGGAGGCTGGGGCAAAATCCATTTAATCAAACTGGAAACCGCACCACAGAGCAGCATTGCTTTCCTCCCACTAATACATATTTCATCCTGTAATATAATAAAAACACTTGGTTCTTTTTTGCTAAGCAATAAATGTTTTCTGTAACACTGTGGCAGACATGAGAGAATCTGAATGAATAACATCCAGTGATGCTATAATAGTGGTGGGGATGAACATTCCCCAAAATACATTCAACAACTTGGTCTGACTGCAACTGTAATCACTCAAGCATTATGTCATCCTAACGGGAACATGCCACCCAACGATTACACTGAGCCTCCTTAAGAGATATGCCACTTTGCCTAGGCAGGGTCCCAAATATGTGTCAACGTGACTGCTCGCGCATACGTCTATGCCCTTATATTAAAAATTTATGTCAGAGATTTGGCGTTTACATGTGACAACAACACACAATAGTTATAGCAGTGTCTGTGTGTCTGCATGCACACATTTGTGTGTTTCAGCACAACGTATCGAGTATCACCTTGCATACGGTTTCACTGTCCCAGGGCAGGATGGTCTGCAGGTCGATGAGCTCACAGGACACACCCAGCTTCTCCATGGCCATGGCCGCCACATCCCTCATAACGTGGATCTGAGGGTCAAGAGGCAAAGGTCACGCAAAAACACCACATCAACTCATGAGATCATGAAACAAACAAATATCGGCGTAGGAGGACTACATGGAGAGAGCTCAAAGGAACAAAGTCAAATGGTGCATAGTCTGCAAACACTGCATCTGGAGAGAGAATAAAACGCCAGCCAGCAAGAATCATTTACTTTAAGTCGTCTCTGACTAATGAACAAGATGAAAGGTTCATTGAGTTCCTGCAAGTAAGCATATTGGCAGAACTGAGAATCTGTTTGCAGATAAAAAATTTATTGCGTGAGTCACAGAATACAACAGCTGGAGGGGAAAGTTCAAATAAAATGTTAAATCGTTCAGCGTGTGCATTGTGTATACGCCGGCGTCATGAGGGGACAGGTCTGTGTCAACATTGAGCATATTCGCTGGAAGCTTTTGAGGCATCACACAATAACAGTAGGAATGTGATGGCGCTGTAGAGAATCAGCGGCCTTTCATAGCAAGGCCACCCGCTGGAAGTTGTTTTTCCCATCTGCATGCCCTGCCTGCCAATCCTTCACGGGTCCCCCACACCAGGCTCTGCTGATGTCCAGGGGAGATAGGGGGAAAGACCAGCGGAAGGGAACCCACCACCCTTTACTGAGACAGGGGCTAGTGAGATAGGAGTTCCTCCACGGCTGGCCTACACGGCTTCAATGTCACAGAACAGAGGCGAGCCGCGGGTCTCGTTCTCTGCCCACTGGGCCACACACCGCGCAGAGGCCACGGCTTACCACGGCTAAGGTCAGCCGCGAGCAATTCGGATGACACGGCGCACATCCTACCTGCGTTCCCCAGGAAACCAGGGTGACGTCACTTCCTTCCTGTAGGACCTCGGCCTGGGAGAGTGGGACAATATAAGGATCCACAGGGACCTGTTCCACTGAGAAACACAAAGACGTGGACGTGATAATATGCAGTCATCAATGCCAAATGTCACTAATGAATCAACACACTTATATGACAGACGCTGCAAACCCAGCCAGCCCGATCAGAAACACAGTATCTGCCCCCATTTCACACAAACCTTCTAGACCGCCAGTCACTTGTGGCCCCGCTGCCTAAAGGAATATCTGAGGTAAGACGTAAAGATGTCTGTAAAGAATTTAAATCTTTTAAACATCTTGTTCCAAAATAGATGCTAGGCAACCGCTTGCTATGGGAAATAGTCCAAAGAAAAGTGTTCATGAGTAAACTGTCTGAAGGTCATCTTTAGGAGGACACTCGATGACCGTTGACTTCATAAAACTGGAGAACAAATAGAGCAAGGACTAAAACGCAATTTTTTTTTAATATATTTCTTACATTTCTTTCATATCGAAAGCTCCTACACAAGACACTGGAATTATTGTTGCTCGTTACCAAAAAGCCACATAAATTATGTTAAGGAGGTGTGTGTGAGTTTAGGGGATCCATGCACGTGAAAATGTTTGGCCAGTCAAGAATTCCAAACTATGTTTAAGGGCACTGCTGACACTCTAATGTAAAGATGTCACTGAGTCTCACAAAAACATTCTGAAACACTTCCAGAGAGAGAGAGACAGAGAGACATCTACCTCAACAGTTTCTCTTATGAACATCAGGGCTGTGCTAGTGCTCCTGCTATCCAACAGAAATGAATTGGCCACACTAACAGAATGTAGTTTCGCGTACAGAGTGACAGCAATGGGATCTTTCTGTGAAGTAAATGTTATCCAAAGATAAAGGTAAGCAATTTAATTTAATCAGAAGAGCCCTTTGGAAATTACAGCTGTAGCATGCTTATAGGCTCCTCTAGAATGAAAATTAGTCACAGCAGTTAAAATGCAAGTCCAGACCATGTCTGTAGCTAACCTAATAGATATTTGAACATTGCTGTATTGCCTACATCCACAATGAAGACTTTTTATTCACATACAAGAGCTAGCTCTTGAAGTTGAAACTGGACGATATCAATAAAATGTTCTGTACAGTGAATGCCTATTTATTATAATCCAAACAAGCCTAACAGTTGACTTTAAAATGTCATAACTTGCTTTGCTTTCCATGCTTTGTTTTAAAAGGGAACCGTAAACAAATTGCTAATAAACTACTTAGGGGACAAAATGAGTGTTCAGAATATGGGACGATGATGAGGTAGCCACTTGGTCATGTGGCGGGGAGCCTGAAATCAGCCTGTTCAACAAAGCCCTGTGGTTGACCTCAGTTTGAACAGCAAACCTCCCTCTATCAGAAGAGACCGGGCCCAGGGACGAGGAAGAGACACGGGCCAGCCCCGTCAACACTTCACAGCACTTTTGGAATGTCTGCAAATCAGCCAAAATTGCTCACACATTTTATTGCAGCCGGGAAAAAGTGCTTGTTGGTTTGTCTTTGAAAGTGCATTTGCTTTTAATCCGGGAAACAAAACAAAATAGCAAGAAGTGGGGAGTGGGGAAAATAGAATGCATGAAAGAAAGCTGACAATGATGTGTCCACATTCATACACTTCAATAGTTAAACATCCATCTTCACCTGCTGCTCTGTAGAGGATCTTGGGCTCAAAGAATATGCAGGGGTTCTGATCTGCAATGCAGGCCAGGAGCAGCCCTTTAGCCTGGACCGGACTTCTAGGAATTACAACCTGAAACACACACACACACACACACACACACACACACACACACACACACACACACACACACACACACACACACACACACACACACACACACACACACACACACACAGAGTATAGCTATTACCATGATCAAATTCCTAAAGCCATTAGAGCAATAAGCAATGTTCAGTGAGCTGTAAAGCAGTCCATAGGCTGACCAAGGTCCCTCTTGTCCAATATCAGTCAGCACAGTGTGTGCAGAAGATAGCATTTATTAGCCTGACCTTTTAAGACAGACAACAGCGGATGTTTACTGTATTGACTATTGATACAGATGATGTACGAGCCATAGCTGAACGCCGCAGAGGGGTTTCCGTTGTGTGGTGTACAGGAAAGTTTGCGCCATGTGTTTCTTGGTGGGGGTGGGAGGCAGACATATTTGACATTTTTAACACGGTTTCGTTTCCTTGGCGTGTGTGTATTAAATGCCAGTCTAATGACACTTTCTCAGACCAGAGCTAAGCATCAACTGAATCGAGGGCCACTCCAGGGGGAGTCACATTGATTGGTGGGTCTGAGCAAGCATCACTTTCCCTCTTATGTCTATGAATAGGGAGAGCAGAGACAAAAAGGGCTGTGCTATATTGCAAGAACAAGTTGAGGGCTCGAGAGAGTCCGAAGTATTTGATCAAAACTGGTTTTCCAAAAAATATTACAAATATGTCCTTCATAAAATACAGTTAACCAATTCCAAAAGTTATTTGTATTTCATTTTGTAATGGTAAAAAAAAACTAAAATGAACAGGAACCAATGTGTTCATGGCCACAAGACATGGCCATCAGACACTCCCACTGGTTACACCTGCAGCTGATTAGCACAACCACAATAACAGTGTTGACGTAATGATAACTGTCCACTCCATGTGTTAAACTCCCCAACACGTTGTGCGTCTCATTTGTTGAGCCCGACGGAAGGGTGTGTGAAAGTTAAGAAAGCACTCAATCACAATCGCAACACGCGCATTTGTATCAGAAATGTTTTCGTGAGTTTCTCCACACGTACATTTTCTTGATTTACTTTACAAATGTAGGGGAAAAAAAACAACGTCAAGCTAACTATAACATTTAAAATGGGCAAATGGTCTGTAAACTCTAACACACCATAATAGAAGGGGGACTGAGAAAGACCAGAAGAAACCAAAGGGTTAAAACATGCTGTGCACAGACGCTGTAGAGGCCCTGGCGTGAGAATTCAGAGGGGTTCACCTTGATTCCAGGGCAGTGGGCGAAGAAGGCCTCGGGACTCTGGGAGTGGTAGAGGGAACCGTGACCCACACACCCCCACGGCGCTCGGATGGTGAGGTTTCCACAGTCAAACAGGTTGCCAGAGCGATACCTGTACTTTGCTGCCTCGTTGACAATCTGGAAAAGGGCAAATAACTTCCTTGTCATACATGTCAAAACATCATACATCCAACAACTGTATTTTTTTTTACTCCAAATCCACTATTTTCTGCATTCTCAGAACATAGGTTCAAGGTGTGTGAAGATAATTTGAAAAAAAAAGTCTCAATGGTAGCTTGTTATTTCTTGATTTTAACTTTATCAATGGCTTTTTTACGCCTCCTTACTATAAGCGAGGGTGCAGAGGCAGGGGAGACGGTCTCAGTGCCTGCCACTGTAGATGGACTATTGTTGCTGCTGTTTAGCAACGCAGCATCCTTGAGAAAAATCTATTTTATTATCATATTGACGTTTTTCTGTTGCCTTGACGAAGGAAGGAACCTAATTCATCTCCAGTGAGGACACGCACATATGACCTCAGATCAACATATCAGGCACGGTGGAACCGCACTGCTGCCCACTCTCCTGGTCCCATCATTAATACCCCATTTATCTTGTTGAGGTGAGCATCAGGGCAGGGAAACCACGAAACGGAGTCTCTCTGTTCCGCAGTATTTTCCAAGCTTTGTTTAGGCACAGGTCCCCACTTGGAATATTTAAAAATGTAAGTCTTCCTAAATATCCCCTGCACTACATAGAACATGTTTGTTATGAAATGCCTCAGAGAACATATTATAATTCATTAATGCCTGCTTGATTGGCAGTGGCACCTAGCCTAACTGTCTCTCAATTGCTTTCAGTGAAAAAAAAAAGAAGAGGAGATTTAATAACGATTCTATTGTGTGGAATCCAGATCACTTAGGATCACTGAACTGGCATGGGAGATGGGACTACCGCCAAGCTATTATGAAAGACCAACATTAATATAACTCAAGCAGGTATTTGTGCAAGATAAAACACCGTCCCAGAACAGAGTTCTTGCCAGAATCCATAGGCTGGGCTCAGTGGGCTGTGATGTCAAAAGTACCTCAATGCAGAAAGCAAACAGGCAGTTGCATGACAGAAAAATAACTGATAATACATAGTTATAGAGAGAGATTTAACTAAATTGCTACTATCTTGTAACTGCATTGCTGGAAACACACATTTTCCATAAAATAAATAAATAAATAAATATAAATATATATATATATATATATATATATATATATATATATATATATATATATATATTCATTCCATTATAATTTAATCCAAACTTAAAAAAAACACATCACAAGATGGTTAACAGATTGACAGTGTTGCCTACCTGGTCAAAGGCTGGGTAGATGTAGTCAGCAAATTGAATCTCAGCAATAGCCGTGGCTCCGGCTACAGCTGCACCAATTCCAAATCCCACGATACCTTGCTCACAAAGAGGGGTATTGAAGACTCTGTCTTTACCTGGTGAAATAAATAAGAAATAGTCAAACAGGGTCATGTAATAAAAGACTCGCCATCATGCAGACAGGGTATCTGTGCATTAGACAGGACACACTCAAGGGGAGAGATTCGTGTCTGTGAGTGTAGAAGGTACAACCATATTTTCCTTTGATTCTGTTGACAAAGAATAAATCGAAATGGCAGGGTTTTTCAGATAAAAGAAAAGCAAGGTCTCCCAACCAGAGTGTGTGAGAAACATATCTTAAAATGCTAGAAATAAATGGAGTGACAATTTGAGAACCCTTCAATGACTATGACTGTCACGATTATTTCATGATCACAATACCTTTTTCATAATTGCCATAATCGCCATTATAAATAGAATTTAATAGAAATTCTTGAAATTTCACAACATAGATACAATCCGATTTAGGCACTTTTCCATCACGTTGGTGTCTTTGCAGTTTTTTTTTTATATTTTCCAACCCACAAGACCTAAATGTTCATCTACATCATCTACCTACATCAAAAATATTGATAAAGCTCTCCAAATGTTTTTCCAGTAACACATATTTCCTGAATGCACTTGAAAGCAATACTATCATACCCATAGGCCTACTAATATGTATGTAGCCCAGTAAGCGGTGGCAAGTTCAAGTGTTTCAACGTTAGCGTGAGGAAGAAATATTTTGTCTAGTTGGAAAGCCAGCATTTATTGATTAGAAACGCCAAATTTCCTATGTACAGTATATGCTCTGAAATTAAATAAATTCCTCTTCTTATAATAATAATAACAATTCATTTTATTTCGTTTTTAGCTCTTTCTCGAGACTCAAAGCACTTTACACAAATTGGTCGCCAATTATTTACACAGAACGAACAACGAATGTACCAAACACAACACTCGGTCTGAGTGAGACCACGGCATCCAATTTGCGCCAGACTTGCTCACCCAACATATTGCGACAGACTTGCACACACACGTAGGACACACAGACCGACTCCAGGTGAATTGGCAGTGACTGGTCAGGGTACTGGTAGGAGAATGGAGCATGTTTTTTGATGGTGGGAGGAAACCGGAGTACCCGGAGGAAAACCACACAAACACGGGGAGAACATGCAAACTCCACACAGAGAGGCCATTGTGTAAGGTGGGGTTTGAACCCAGGACCTTCTTGCTGCGAGGCACCAGTGTTAACCACTGAGCCACCGTGCTGCCCTTCTTCTTTACAAGGCACATGTGTCTATTACTACACTAATATTAGTGTAAAACTAAAAGTCACTTAAAATGAACACATAGACAATTAAATTGTTAATCGCAATTATTTCAAAGACAATGAATTGTCACGAAAAATGTCACGATTGTGACAGCCACAGAATCCTTGAAAGTAACACATCAACACTTAAACCCTATTCGGAATGACGACAGAAAAACGATTGCTCCATCCTCCACCCTGTAATCTGACAAAGGGAGCCACAGGACCAGCACTCTGGCTTCGTGGTGGACTGCTATTTTGGTTATTTTGCCTTGCGTAATGGCCACGCCAGTCCTTTGCTGCTTTGATCTTGACCATGATTGAGCTGCCCTTGAGCGCCCTGCTCTATGACCGGACACATGAAACCTTACCAGCCCAGATCACACATTCTTACCTTTTTTTGAGAAACAAACATAGGACAGAAAAGATATAGCTGTCAAAAGGTGGTCTATAAACAAGTCTGCCTACTGGGTGGCCTAATGGTTAGTGTGTCTGACCAGGGGCAGTAAGATTCCTAGTTTCAACCGTAGTAGAGAGTGCATAAAGCTAATACCATGAACCCTATCAGCTCATTGAGCTTGAAAAGAAGCCGAAAAAACACATACAAAAACTCTCAATAACAGTATTAAGTGTTTTAACAGAAACAATACTTTAGAGTAACGTGAGATTTGTGTGTTGGGGACCTTACAATGGAAATTGCAATCCATATAAATGGTCAAAACAAACGAAGAGCTTTCTTTGTGTGTTTTGTGACCTTTAGTATTTGCCTTTGGCTGAAGTTACACGCCCAATTCACTGAGACTAAGGTGGGAATGTAGGGCAGCACAGTCATTTCCAGAGCGGTGTCGTCGGTGGCCAGCAGGACGTTTACTGGGCCTCTGCGTCAGTACCCTGTAAATCTGTGTGCGTTGTCCACCTGCTTTGCCCCCTCATGTCAGTTAATAGCTTGAGGTGGCGGAGGGCTGCGCCATTCATAGAGGGATAAAGCCGCTTTCTGCTGTCTACTTTGATGAGATGGGAAATAATGATCCCTCTCAGAAAGGTCAACACCTCTGACGTCAATGAAAACAAAAGGCAGAAGAGAAAAAAAGAGGTAGATTTGTTGAACCTTTGCCATTTTTGATGAACAAAAATCACACAACACACCTTCACAAAACAGAGAGGTGGCTATGCCAGGTAGACAAATAAAAAAACAATGGGCGCAAACTTATTATGACACTAAAAGGGCTAGGATGATCGATGATGCATCAATCGTATAAACAAACATCGATGGACAAAAAAAAAATCAAATTTTAACAATAGAGATCTTGAATGACTGAATTGAAAAATTAGCGCTAAAAAAACCCAATCACAACCAAGTTTTGGAATCAACAATCTCCTGTATATACCTGTTTTTCACACAATTGCAATACTTCCTTAGTACAAGATTAAAAGACACTCCCCCATGCACTGAGCGCGCGGGCACGCACTTCAGAACTTGTCCCCCCCCCCCTTAGTAGCAGCCAGAAAAACAGTGAGCTAGACACCAAAGTTCAAATCAACAGCGTTGTAATATTTATTTTTTTCCAAATGCCGTTGGCTGTTGGGAAGGAAGCCAAAGGAAGCCAACTCAAAGGTAAAATGTGTCTTTTGCCCTGACTTTGCAGAAATTTGTTGTTTCCACAGACGTCTGGCAAAAGACACATTTTACCTTAGAGCTGGCTGCCTTTGTAAAACATTTCCAGACATTCGTTGGCATTTTTGTTCAAAACATTACTACGCTGATGTTGAATTAAACTTTGGTCGCTAGTGCAGATGTACACAATCAAAACATGTGAAGATTAAAAGTAGGTTACAATATCATTAAAACTTTTTTTTTTTTTTGCATTGATGCATCGTACCCATAAGAGAGAAATGCATCAATGCTTTCAAAACTGATATCATCCTAGCCCTAGACACTAAAGATACATTTTGTTAAACATCTGTATAACGTTATCTTCACTTGCATGCAATGATTTAGCTTTTTCAAAGCAACTATAGGCAACCTTTTAAACGGATTATCAATACATTTCTTCCGATAGCACATTGTAATGTCTATGGGAGAATTAAAAAGATCACGGTTCAGATCAGTCCTCTTGAAGTCTCTTTATCTAACGCTCATTTTGTCTGCCACCGGGTACGATCTCCCGCAAAACTGTGAGAAATTGCTTTATGGCACAAGGAAGTGAGTCACTACATTAGGGAGAGATGCGCATACTTGGAGTATAGTCATTGATTGTGCTAGCGATATGCAGTGACCACGAGCATTCTGCATGTCTTTGTCATGGTTAGGGAACATAACTACACTAAGCAAACGGTGGAGGTCGCCAAAATCACCTCCTATAAATAAACTGCCTTTAGTAGCTTTAAGTAAAAAAAATTTTGTGGAATATCACTTTTCAATCTATCAATAATTTATACCTTGACATAGTTCCATTAATAGTCAGGCATATTCAGACAGGGTTTTCTGTGAACCACTGTGCAACATAGAAGGCAACTTGAGACTTTTAAAACTTTTGGTGAACCTTGAGTTTTAGCAGATGAGCACATTCGCATGGTTAAAATGTGTTATTTGCTGCCACCTAGTGGTAAAATTGTAAATGCAAGCTGGCACAATGAGTTGAAGTGAATGGCTGGTCCTCATATCCATCGAACAGTGAGCATATGGAGAAAAAACACTCTTACCATATTTGTCTCTTAGACCCACTGTGCAACGAAATACTCCTCCAAAAGCCACATCTTCTCCGAATATCACTGGAGAACACAGACATGAAGGAACACTTTAGTGATAAATTGTTACCTCTTACCACTGGCTGGATTAACTGAGTAGTGTGCCGTGTGCTTAATAATTTTTTCAGGAGAGGCTACGAGAGGTCTAGACAGGTCTACGGCAATAAGTTGTTATAGCCCAATAAGTCATCACATATAGACAATACAATACCAATATGTCTATATTACCTGCCGTTGGATCACTAGCAAGGGTGTTGTCCAAGGCACTTGTGACCGACTGGAACAAGTTCATCTTTTGAGTCGGACCTAAAAGAAGTACAAAAGAATGTTTGCTTTTCTTAACATTGTAATAACTAACTAGTTACCCTTTTTTCTTTACACTAATACTATAATATATGTGAACGCGAAAGGGGGCTCATATCGCAGGTCGGAAATGTTCAGCAGAAGCAATTTGACAAAACTAAACTTGACCCAAAACTTTGTTTTTTGCATAATGGCTTTTGATGCACGTTGACTTTAGCTTACCTTAATATCAAATTAATTGTGATGTCTAAACACAAATAAAATGTATGTATCAATAACCTATATTTTTCAGACTGAGAGTGTGTTTGTGCTATTGCTAGG
Organism: Galaxias olidus; assembly: GCA_026901105.3. Taxonomy (NCBI): domain Eukaryota; kingdom Metazoa; phylum Chordata; class Actinopteri; order Galaxiiformes; family Galaxiidae; genus Galaxias; species Galaxias olidus. The sequence goes on along the minus strand of JAPMUY010002432.1, from coordinate 122,831 downwards.
GGGTGAATATGAACAGGTTAAACTTTGGGCTACATAACATACTTCTGTAAATCATTTGGGAAAGTTATCTTAATGGGTGGGAACAAAAGGTAGGAGGATGGTTTCTAAGGAAAGTGTGAACACAGTTCCAACAGTATCAACCATTAAAGAGCATCCAACCACACAAAGCCATGTATAGGCTAAACTGAGAGAAAGACAACAATCCAGCTTAAAAAACAAACATTTCATTGCAAAGGTGTTAACGTTAATATCTTTGTTGAAAATCTGACTCCTGCCCTCTTTGGGTTGAAACCATGCCATTACAGTTTGTATCTACAGTATCGGGCACTTGTAAGTCACAGGTCAGTTTATCATCACCAAAGATTTTTAAATATGCAACGAGTTTATTTTCAGAGTACAAAAGCAAATAATGTGGAATAAAGTGCTTGCTTAACTTAGATCAAATACTGGTAATGTACCAACTCAACAAAACAAGAAGACCCATTTGGGAAATGTTTGATATTACTTGGTTCACAATGCCAACAAAATCTGCAACTTGATCACCTTCCAAACCACATGTGTAGATAGATATATACATAACTGTTTTAGTCTTAAAGGGATAATCCAGTCAAAATTCAAGCCAAGTGAAACCTTTAGGCCTACCGCACTTTAATCATAATATTAACACATAATTTGATAAATGTCCATTATTTGAAGGCGCCTTTCAAGATGCTCAAGGTCACCTCACAGTAAGCAGAGAAGTGAAACTGGAAATAAAATATGAGCAATTCAGCAGCATAATAACAATACTATACAAACGGGGTGTGGGGTAGGAAACCACAATGGAGCATAACTGAAAACACGGTTAAACAATGGGAGACAGCCGGGCATACAATACAAGAGAGCATTAGTATAAGCCAGTTTGAACAATTGTGTTTTTTAGTTGTGACTTGAAGGATGATAAAGCGTCAGACTATCAGTAAGTTGTCCAAACTCTGCTTGCTTTAAACGCTATCTATAAATAAACTTGATCCGGCATGAGTACCAAAACATAAAGTATATGAAATTGTAGTTGGTAGCGACTAGAAATTTCCTCGTTTAGTTTGAACTTTGAAACAAATTGTAAGAGAGTAATTATTACTGCCGTAAAGTCATATCGGCCAAATCAAAACAAAGTTACTTTATAGGAAGCCACTTTCGAAATGTGAAAAAGGCAATCATTTAAATTGAGGCCAAATGCATGCAAATCAGTTAAGGGTGCATTTAGAGCGAATATATGTCAAAATAAGCGTGCTGTTGTATTATTTATCTAACCTGTGATTAGTAATGCCTTTCTTTCAAAATAAAGGGCATTCAGACAGCCTAAAATGCTAACTTCGCTAGCCAACTCACCATATTTTGTAGGAACAGGGTCAGGCTGGAAGGTGAAATGTGCTGCATGCCTTCGTTGCGTTTTTGCATGGGAGTTACAGCTAGATTGTGACTTAAGAAGGGATATACCAATAGATGTTTGAGCTCCGCTATTTACAGCTGCTATTGAAACTTTCGAATTTGCACTTCGGGTCAGGAACCGAGCAGCGGCCGCCATCTCTGTTGTGATTAACCAGGAAGAACAAAGATGACACCGGAGCACATGTGCAGGGAAGGGAATATGATTGGTTCAAAGGGAGGGCGGATTTTGTGTGCTGTGGATTTATTTTATTAAACAGGAGTGAGCTCGTTTGTGACTGACAGCAGTGAAACCAGTAGAGCACCTACATTTACTGTATTGTTAAAGTGTACTATAATATATTATAATATAATGTAATATAGCCTATACGTATTTTAGATTGTGTCAGCTAGAGAAAAGGTTATGCCTAAATGTTCCCATGACCTTCAATTAAAAAATGAAAACAAAAACCTAAATAGTTAAAAAGTTAAAAGAGAACGCTGAAACAATGATGCAAGCTGTCAAAGATCCAATGCAAGTTTATTTGTGTGTTGTTGACTGCTTGATAAGTATAGAAAAAAAACATAATATCAATACAATAGCTGTTAGTATATCTTATAAAGAAATGTTTCTACAGCTTAATGGTTACTAATGTATCCTTCAGGATTCAAGTAAATTAAAGACATAGGAAGTAACTAAAACAAAGCCAAGCTCACTTTAGTATGTATACAAAATTACAAAAAAATACATGCAGAGAAACAGAAAGAGGAATGTTAACAGTGTCTTTAGATGGCCATATGTTTTGGCATTTGAAGCTAAATGGGAGCTAAACAGTTCCGAAATTGTTATTATTTTCAGAGTGCTTAATGCCGCAAATGAGCAATCTGGTCACGTCTGAATGGGTTCACATTTTCCAGGATGGCAAATTTGATGGCTTCACACATTCTGAAACGTCCAACTTCCTGCCTGTGTTGCACATTTTTGCCAAGTTCTGGAAAAGAGCAAAGAGAGGTTAGACTACAGCTTTAGAAGAGGACCGTAGCTGGTTGCAACTGTCTGATTTGACAATGTAAAAGGGCAGGTAAGTCTTGACCAAAAATGCTTACACTCGCAGCCCTGACAATGCTGTTGGGAGACTGAAGGGCAGCAAGCTCATTGAGGATTCTCTTCAGATCACTGTTGTCTGGTGGCGCTGGTAACCCAAATAATGTAATATTTGTTATGTGGTTCTAAGTTGTTGATAAACCTTCATGTGTACAAGACTGTGTGTTTGTCTGAGCGCAAGCTTACTTGGCTCAGGTGCCGGTTGAGTCTGAAGTTGTAGGTATGGATGAACCAAAAGCTCTGCAATGGAAATTCGCTCCCTTGGGTTTCTCACCAAACTCCTCTGTGGATTAAACACAACAAAAGTTGCATTTGCAAAATAATTAGAATCTAAATAAGCATCCCACAAGGTTGAGGTGAGGACCTCAGGCAGAAGATCTAAAACAATAACAAGAGAACAATTACCTTCAATACATTCAGCAGATCCTTCTCCGGTATGTCAGGGAACTCAATCTCATGGGAAGGATCAATGATGGCATGCATTTTAATGCTGCAATTGGTGATGCTCTGAAAGGGCGTTTTCCCGTATGTCATGCAGTACAGTATACATCCTAAGGACCACACATCTCCTTTGGGACTGATCTGAGGATAAAATTTTTGGGAAAACCGAATATTATCATCATTAATTCGTCAATTATTTGTAAAAATAAAATAAAAATAAAAATAAATAAATAAAATAAAAGTCATACTAGTGAATGTACTCAATTCAAATGAAATGCAACATTTTGATTAAAGCACACCTTTGAGCTTCCTTTCCCAGACTTGGACGATGTGTCATGGATGGCCTCAGGGGGCATATAGTTCAAGGTCCCCATCTGTGTGTGAAGAGGAAGAACAGATCATATACAATTTGACCAAGATTTCCTATTGGCGTACATTTTGTAAGAAAGATTTTTTTTCATGATTTTTTTTTAAACAAATCTCAGTTTTACCATTGAGTCCTTCATGATGCTGGTCACTTCTGGCTGGATGCGGTTAGAAATACCAAAGTCAATCAACTTCAGGGAGGCATTAACAATTACAAAATTGGCAGGTTTCAGATCACTGTGGACAATTCCTACAGAAGAAAACAAACGTGTTAATACGGTGGTCAAGGGTTAAATAAAGGTCTAGTCAAAAGGAATGTGATGTATACCATGTTTGTGGATGGTGCTGACTGCGTCAAGCATGTTCTTCCAGTAGAACTTCCTCTCCAACTGGTTGACAGACTTGCGGTTCCTTAGCCAAGTGTTGAGGTCCAGGTTGCCACACTCCATCAGCATGTAGATGGAGTTGCTTGTTATTTCACTGCAAGCAAACACATCCAGATAAGTACCCTGCGAACATACACTACAACAATATTTATGACGGCACTTTGACAAAGAGCAGGAAGAGGCAAGGGTTGTAAGCTAGATACTCACTAGTCATACAGCTTAATGATCTGGTCACTGTACTGCTGCAGGTGGTTCAGATGCTTGATCTCATTCTTGTAGCTTTCAATCGTTTGAGCGTCTGCCTCTTCAAGATCAACGTACTTCACAGCAAACAGCTGCTTTTTGTGGTCCAGAACCTGATATACCTGGATAAGTACAGAAAAATGTATAAAAGATAAATACATTACACATCATACGCATTTGTATTAGTTTGTCAACCAATAAGCTTCTATATGACTATGGTTGCTCTGCTTACCTTACTCGATCCACCCTGGCCAATCTTCTTCAGGATAAAGAACTGTTTGCCTTTTATGGTGATAGATTCATTTGAAAGAGACGAGATGGAAGCCTATAAGATATAAACACAGGTTCAGCATTGACTGTTTAGTTGACATCTACGAAGTGCACTTAAATACTGGTTACCTACAAACAAATATTTTCATACAAGTTAAAGAGAGAATGCAACAAATGATTAAGTGTCTACCTGGGGAGTTAGGGCATAGGACACTTGGTTAAGGGGGGTGCAAGGCTGCTGAGCAGGCTCAGGTCTGTGGTTGGTAGATTGAGGCACCACAACTGGAGGCTCCCTCTTTGCCAGTGGAGTGATGTAATTGTGGAAGCTGGGGAGTTGTTACTCGAAAAATTCAAAAAAGGTCGACGCAATTTTCACTAGCATTTTATTCTAACAATTATTAAGTTCCAAAAGACATGCGCTTACAACGATAAATAACAAATTGAATGCCATTTAGAACAATTTAATCTAGCGACTAGCTACGAAGCAATCACCTGTTGACGTGTGAGTCCTTGTTGTTGTTGGGTGTCTGGCAGGTCACAGGTAAATTTAGCCTGGATGGAAGAGGGAGGGAGGGAGTGGGGAACGAGTCCACCAAGAGAGGAACAGGCCTGGGGTCAGCAGAGGCGTGTTTCTCCTGTTGAAAGCAAAACAAAATATGAAGAAAACGTTAATCTTGTAGTTTTGAGGGTGTGCTGCACATCAAAATATTGTCATTCACTTAATATAAAATAGCAATTGAAGAATTATAAAAGAAAATTCACAAATAGGGGGAAACAGCTCGAGAAGTTCAGAAGTCATACTGTTTGCATAAAAATATGTTTTACATATGGTGTGTCAACCAAAGCAGACCACCAAGACCACTGTTCCAAATAAATATGTTGGTATACCTCTGGAGAAACAACTCTGCTCACACGAGCCGGCATCTTCCACGCTGACTGAGGCTCCCTGATGGCAGGCTTACACTGTTCTTGGTCAGGTATCCGTGTGGGAATTTTATGCTGCTTCTCCCCTCCATGAGCAGCTACACTGACCACACGCTGGGGCTGAGCGCCTGCAACGGAAATGAAAAAAAAAAACATGGAAAATTTAATGAGCTACTACAGCTCGCCTTGGATGCAACTTGGAAAAGCCTTGAAAAACCCGCAACTAGAACAAATTACATACATTTGAAATAAAGTCGAAAATTAAACTTCTTATTACCTGGATGACAACTCTTCGCTAAATCGATGGGAAGCAGCGGTGTCTTTCCAGCCTTTAAGTTGCACATGGCCAACTCTAGATGCTCAGCGGGCTTTGCACCCAACCCTTGCGCTTTCTGAAGGATGGAAGCCCCTTTGTGCACATTGCCTTTGTGGGTAATATGTTATGCATGTAAATTGCCATTAAACAAACAATCTCCACAACATGTTAAACATTTGTGATTTCAATGTATGATTATATCTGTGTAACAAACACAAAAGGGATTTTACCTTGAGACACTTCAAATTGAGCATGCGCAACGTGGACAAAGGCAAAGGCTTTGCTGTTTGATCTGGCAATAATGAAGTTGTCCCGTGCATCATCTGGGTCCTCAATCCTACCAAAAAATTATAAAAGAGTAGCATTTCTATTATATGAACAGGGCAATACAGCAGTTACACATTATGATGATTATAGCCTCATTCAGCTGAAAAAAATCTGAATGAAGGTGGCTCGGACAACTACATTTTCAGGACTTGACATCAACACCGGCGCAGACTGAATTTGCAATCTCAAACAGGCATGCAAAGTGCTCTGAAGCACAAGTGTACGATTTGATTCGCATCAAGAAGGGCCTATTAAACGGAATAGATCTGCCAACATATTTCTCAATCAGCAGTATTTTCACATTAGCCACACCCGTACGCCAAAGTCTGACGGTGGGATGAGTAATGTCATGACACTTCAACACAAATCAAAAACATATTTTTATCATTCTCAACTCACCCACTAAGTTCAGCATATCTGACGAGCATCCTGGCATAGCTCTCATTCTTGCTGTACTTTCCAATGGGAAGTCTTGAGAAGACTTTGGAATAACAGTCCATAAGCTTTGAACGGAGAGCGTTGTCTGCGTGAGGGTTGCCACTCTTTTCCATGTTGCACAGATACGTCCAGCACGTCTCTGGGCAAACTGAGCTAATGATATCGTTGATACTGTCAGTAGTATCTGCAGAAGAAACAGACAGTAGTCACAATGACATCTCTCTACCTGCTATAATAGGTTGTCTATATGAGCAGGGTGTATTGTCTGAGTGTGTGTGTGTGTGTGTGTGTCAATTATGCAGTACCCTCCATTCTGAAGGCATCTCTCTTGACCGCTCTATGCAGGAGGGAGGTTGTGGAGTCCACCAATCCCATGTCCTCCCATGGACGTGGCTCAGGGCTGATGACAGGTGGCTAACAGCACACATTAACAATGGAATGAGTAACTTGGACTGGCTTAAAAACGCTATTGTATAAATACTTTAAAAAAACATGTTGACCGTAAAGCTAAATTAGAATGCAAGAAAATAGTAGCCATGACCTACACTAGCTTTTATTTGATTTGGTAAATGTTTCCCCCAATTAGGTAAGTATTTTAATCTTACTCTGAAACTGAGGAAGTCAATTTCCACAGAATTCTTCTTAGCGGATAAGGTAAAAAGGGAACTTGAAGCAGACGTTTGCCTAAAAACAATAAAAAATAACGTAATTGTCATTATTTGAATATGCTACAAAAAGTTTAACTGCAGTTATAGACCAAGCATAATAGAAGTGTCTGAAGACATTTTAATTGCAAATAAATATTTAATATATGCATTTTGGTTCATTGTAAGTCAATAATTAGTACCTAGACAAGCTGCTGGGAACAGAGGCATTTATCTTCTTTGCTGACCTCCAATTGTCATCATCATCATCCATTTCTGGGATTGAGAGAATGGGGACTCTACCTGGCTGCAGGGCAAGATAAGGAAGATCTAACAATATAAAAATGTAGTAATAGCAATTGAATTCATGGATATGTGTGATGCATTAGTGTGTTAACATAAAGGGATGGGGAAAGGGATGATAAACAGTAGGAATAATAGCAAACAGGAAAATCTATTTTAAAAAGTAAATGTTCTTTTTCTGATGGGATCAAGTCAAAACGTGTCATGGGCATATGCCTCTTTTTAGCTTTAATGTGCAACTTCTTGCCTGTATAAAATTGCACATTACACAATGTATCCTGTATGTCCTAGTGGTGTTTTCCGTGTGGGCTGATTAAGTGAATAGCATCACAAGGTTTATTAGGAGATTCCGTAGGTTATATAAATTAGTTATTACCATGTCAACAGTTTTCTTACGCTGAGAGCCAGTTCTCCAGCCTGGTATCTGGTCATCTAGCGGTGCACTCCGTGGCTCAGTCCTGAGGATAATAAAACAGACAGCAAAACTACTTTAAGCTTTATCTATACAGAGTGAAGTCAAAAAAAAATGCATGTCTTCAGACCAAATATCTTACCCTGGACCAAGGATGCTAGAGAGGTCCCCTGTCCCATTTGAAATCCTTGAAGCTTTGAGAATATCGATATAATAAACAGCATAGTGAGGTTGTACCTGTCTTTGTTTAAAATTTCAAATCACACAAAAATAATTAAGGGCTGTCAAAAAAAAAAATTTGTACCTGAGATGTTTTCCTTATCCTCAGACAAGAAAGGTTTTCTTTTGCCAGTTTGCAAGTTCAGCAAAGCAGCCTGCAACTGATCTCTTGGTTTAGCGTGCAGCTCAATAGCCTTCTGTAGTATTAAAGTGCTTTTTTCTGTGTTACCTTGTAAAACAGGATAGCAGAGAAGACTCTTAAAACTGCTATTGTCAAGATGCTTTATTATGTGAGGACAAAATTTATTTGTGTAGTCCTTACCTAGAGAAAGTTCAAACTGTGCATGCGCTATGTGGACGAAGGCAAAATCCTGGCAATGAGATTTGGCCACGTTGAAGTTAGCTTCTGCCTCAGTACCATCCTGGATTCTGAAAGAATTAGACAAGACTGAATGTAAATTTTGAAATGTTGACTGAAAAAAAATGTGTGTGTGGGGAGGGGTCACAAACACTAAGTGGTGAAAACCATAGGTAAAGCAGTTTGAGACTGTACACATACGCTTTTAGCTCTGCAAATCTGACTAGCATCTTGGCATAGCTCTCATTGTGGCAGTATTTTCCTAGGGGCATACTAGAAAACACTCGGGTATAAAAGTCCAAAAGCTTCTTCAAATGGTTGCAATCCAAGTGAGGATCCCCCCTTTTCTCAAAATCCTTCAGATAGTTGAGACATGTTTCAGGAGCATTTGTGCTAATGATGTGGTTGATATGATCAGTGTCATCTGTATTAAGACAAAAGAGGGTAATTAAGAGTAAGTATGGATTATGCCATTCATTAAACTTAAAGGATGCAACATTGTTTGATGTCCAGATTAAAAAATGGTGCCTTTACCTTCGTTGAGTCGACTTTTTATTTTGTTTAATTTTTGACAAAGCATGGCAAGTTGCTGCATTCTATCTGTGTGCTCTTCTTCCTCCATCTGAAAATAGACACAAAAAAATGTTTTTTTGTTCCGCCTTAGCAGACAGTTGAAAACAACAACAAAGTGAAGTCCTTTTTTTTTTCAACGTTTGCCTTAGCCTATAATCTAGCCTACTAGACAAAGGTAATGTAGTCATGCAAATCTAACTAACGTTATATCAGAACACTTTTCAAGCAGTATCCAGGTACAGTAACGATGGATACTGAGAAAAAAATGTGTTTTCTTTGTATAGCCTCATTTAGATAGCTAGCTCCGCTATTCAGCTTGCTAACATACTACCAGGTGCATTTCATGCATTCAAAAAGATAATCGAAAAACATTTCCATGGTGTTTCCACGCTTCCTCCACGCTTCCTCAACGTATTAAAAATAAACAAATGTACTTTTAAACAGATATACGTGAAGTTACCATTATTTTTAATTTAGACTTGTGGATGTCCGACAGAGATGTTTCCCAACTTTCAAATCTGCCACATCATTATACAACGTGTGTTCATTGGTTGTGCGCCACAACTCAATCGGGTGCGCTAGATTCAGAGTACCGCAGCTAACTGATACCGTCACAGCTATACTGCTGGCTTGTTGAATCAGATATGTGCAGATTGATCTAGCTATCCAACAAATATAAAAAGTATATATATATAAATAAAAGATCTAGTTATCGGTTTGTATTAATATATTTTTGTGTTTGGCCGATTAAAATTGCAGTCATTTAAAAAAAAAAGTATATACATAAAAAAAAAATAACCGCAGGAATGGCAGGAAGAGTTTTGTCTCAATGTTGTAAATGTCCTCTAAAATCTGGAAATAAGTGTGTGTTCTTTGGATTTGTCATTATCAAACATAATTTCTCTAGAAAATTAACCATTTTGGTTTAAAAAGCTACATAAGGTGGTTGTATAAAATACTATATAGTTTAAACACCTATTTGCTAGCTATATACATGCTAAGAACTTAGTTTTAGTTTTAGATGAGTTAAAATGTGTCACTAATTAAATATTCCCCACCGAAACAAATTATCCCGTTACTAGTGACATAATGTGAAAAAAATAATACGCTGCCACAACGCTGTAGCCACTACAAGAGCCATAGAATCACCTTTCTAGGAGCGCATGTTTTACAATTTTGAGTCGCCAGATTGCGACTTCGATTTGTTTCTTACAAACGAAACAAAACAAACACATTTCTAAATTATATTTTGATTTGAATCAATTAAAAGCCCACCAGATACATAATGTTAACAAGTTCCATTCAATGCCTTTGATAATTCTGAGGGTTGCTTTTTAAGATTTTCTGTTTTTACAGCCTTGTGTGCATCCCACTTCCCTCTTCCAAATCAAAGATGGCAGCCATGTGGCATTGAATAAGCAGCGAAAGGTTTAGGGGGTTTATCATGAAATAACATTGCCTTAAGCAGCTGTTACCGATATGTCTAAAATATGATCAATCCTGGTATTGCGTAGGCGTTTTACAAGTAGATTGATAGATTAAAACGAATATGTATAATGCGCTTTTCGTTTAGCTAAGCTAGTTAGCTAACGTCAGCTTGCCAATGTTAGAATACATGTATTTCTTTCGTACAGTTGAGCGTTTGACAGTCAAGTGACACCCTTTGGAATACGCTAACCGTTTTGTATCATCTTTTGATTTTGGCACAGTAAGTAGCACTCTATCAAAAACAAATATTGCATTTTTCTTGGACCTGGCTGTTCAAATATGTCTTTGCAAGGTTGAGGTATTTCTCAAACGTTATTAGTTTGTATAGACAGTCCTGGGACATCGAAAGGCTAACGTCACGAGCAGGTGAAATGCCACCCTGCAGACAGGAGTAACAAATGATTGAAAATTTTCATTGTGATTTGCGAAATCGTGTTGACAGAGATACGGGCACATAGACTAAGCATAGACTTGTGTTTTTTTTTCTTTTTTCAACTGGGACTTCTTGCATGGCATGCGAACACCTTCTGAATGTTAGTCAATCTCATCCGTCTAACGTTTTCTTTATTATTTCTCAGTTTCATGATGGCCATCACTCAGTTCCGCCTTTTCAAGATATGCACATGTCTTGCAACCTTGCTTTCATTCTTCAAACGGTTAATATGCAGGTAAACACCGATTAACATACTTTGACATGGAGGATTTTCAGTAAACCCAAATCTTGAATTTGGTTTACCATTTATCTCTTACACTCAGATCTGGAAGGTTGCGTAAACTCAGTGGGGATCAGATAACTCTTCCAACAACAGTGGATTATTCAACATCATCAACATCACCAGTACCCAAACAGGTTAGAAAGACAAACTCCACTATGTCAACAGTTTGTCTAGAATTAGATTAGAATCTTATTAGTATTATTATTACGCTCATTTGTATTACTTGTGCAGCCAGAGATAGAAGAATGGAGCTCTTGGGATGAAGATGGTCCAACTAGTATCAAGATTGAGGGTGGCAACGGAAATGTGCCACCAGCAAATGACGTAGAGGGAGAGGAGCCAGACTACTTCAAAGACATGACTCCCACTATCAGGAAAACACAGAAAGTAAGCATATACCATTTCCCCCCACGATTGTACAGATGAATAAACAAATTAATCCAAATTATAAATAAGAGACACACTTATGAAATGACTGAGGAAAAGTATTGTTTGATTGCTTAATTGAAAGTATCAATTAAAGCCATTAACCCTGCTGCCTGGTGCCCCCCTATCTATTCTCTTTCCGGTCCACAGATCGTGTTAAAGAAGAGGGAGCCACTGAACTACCTGATTCCAGACGGCTCGGCGGGATTCTCCAGTAGGCTGGCTGCTGCTCAGGACACGTCCTTCATCCAGCCCTCGGTGAGTTGCACTAGGGTGTTATCTATTGTCCTGACAGGTAGACCTGCTTCCTTAAATGATTGTGGTCCTCTGTAGTTTTACTGTTGCTTTTATATAATAGAATGTTTAGATTTCACGACAAAAAGTATTCATTCTTGTACGAGTTCACTATTTTCTTATTTGTACTTTTAGCACTGCATTTAAACAAGGCAGAATTATTTAGTTAAATAAAGCTTTGAGCAGCTAGACCTGTGATTTGTTTGTTGTGTTTTGTCTTGATCATTGTCTCTCCCCTGACCTGTCTGTTCTACAGTCTGAGCTTGGAGATATGGATACCTGGCAAGAGGACACCAACGCATGGGAGGATGAGTCTGATGCCACCTGGGGTGCCGAAGAAGTGTTCAGGTAACTGGACCTCAGAATTTAGTATGTACTGTGACATTGCTCAAACAGGCATCGATAGTTTGTTTTTAACAGTTCTGCCATATGTAATGGCGTTGAGCCTTTTTTATTTTAATTATTTCTTATTTTACCTTATACAATTGGCCATCGCATACTTTAAACAAATCATTATTTAAACTTTTAGTTATCATGCCAAATGTATAAGAGAATTAATGGGCAATCAACATTGGATGTCCAATCGCAGTTTGGACAAAAGTGTTCTGGATCATTAATTTCTTTATATAGATGCCGTTTAATTCCTCTTCCAGCAGGTGGCAGTGAAAGGTTATCTATAACACATTATATGTCTTTCCCATCAAGGTTAATCTGGTCTGGTTTGAGCTATTTAGTAATATGTTTGACTCCGTCCTATCCTTTTGATGTATTTTCACAGGGAGCAGAAGCTGGCAGAGCGGGAAAAACGTGCCATAGAGCAACAGAGGAAGAAGATGGAGAAGGAAGCTCAAAGGATGATGAAGAAGGAGCAGAAGATCGCTGTCAAGCTTTCATAACATTTTAGGAACGCTCATTGTTGAGCTTGAGGGAAAGAAAATGACTCTGAATCGCGTTACAATATTGGCTAACAATTTACCGACACCAAGCTCAAGTCCACAATTTACCTTGTGTACACGCAGACGGTGTTGACGTCATCCCTCTGTGCAACGTCATCTTGTGATGATAGGTCAAAAACAGAGATAAAGCATTAAACTCTAGATTTAGTTTTGAGTAATTTCGTAGTTTAGAGGACAAAGACATGTACCATCTTGTTTCCCCTCGAACAACTGTAAATATACTTGTACTTATAGTTCAAGTGGACTCACTAAGAAAGAGTGCAATTTCTTTGTTTGGTCTTATTCCTAACTTTTAAGACAAAGCAGCGTAATTATTTGTTGAAGTCACTTTATCTATGTGACATCCTATTATTTGCTTGATTACTGTGCTTACTGTTATTTAATTTCCGTGTATTGTTCCAAATCAAATTGTTTACTTTCATTTTGCTTTATGTTTGATTCCAAAACTGCAGCCCCTAATACGTTGGAATTCTGCATAGAGGAAGAAGGCCAACCATTCAGACTGAGTATGAACAGGCCTAAAGAGTGTACGACTCGAATTTAGCCTTACCTAAGAGTTTTCTGTGAGTTCCTGTGGTAATCTCATGGCAACAGATCTGCCAGACCTCTTTAAATCATCCTGGAATGCTAAATGTGTGTAATTAACAATGGGCTTACTTGGGCCTCGCCCTGCTTTTTGTTACACCGACATAGCCTGCCACTCTGTTTTTATTAGGGTACCTACAGCACACTGATCCTTTGTCTTTCATGTGCTGTCAAACTACTGACTTCTGTAAGGTCCGAGTTGTAACTAAAGATTATCAAACGCATACAATGGATTATAAAAGCTAAAGAAAGTCTGAAGAAAATGAAACTAAGCAAGACTACAACCTACAATCAATTGGTGAATAATCAAGTGAAATGTTTTGTGAAAGGTTGCCTGATAAAAGTTGGTTAACAAGCCTGTATGTCAAAAACAGGTGCTTGGTTGTCATGACAACGTTTGAGCGGTATAAAAAATTTTCAGAGAACGCTTTAGCAATTAACAAATACAATGTTGAGATCTTTTTACTACAAATTATAGTCTGATGAATTTGCTTCCTCAGGGTCTGACAGGCTTTGTAAGGACAAAATATCATGTTTGATATTGAATGTTCCAGTGAACAATGCCCTTGCAAGTAAAGTGTGGTTGTATGGATACTTCAGAGAATAGGGAATACTGTTTTAAGGAAACTAGTTTAGCGTGTAAATGCAGGTGAATGCATGAATTGGTATAGCAATTTAAGCTCAAGGTTGTGAAGGGATTTTTTTTTATTAATACATGTAATACATGTATCACATTTATCTTGATTTGTACTGCTCTTGTCAACTGCTATCACCGATAAAATTATTGGAAAATATGCATGTTTTGGTTCTTTCATTCATTAAAGGTTTGTTTTATGTAAAAATTACTTTATTTTCAATTATACGTCTCTGGGTCTGTTTCTACAGTAAATGTCTAAATGTGTAACTGAAAACGAATTAATTTTTTTTCATAAACAAGTACTTCAATATTGCATAATTTTCTTTTGCATTCATGAGGCAAAAACAACAGCGCATTTTAGCCAAAGATTCTGTGATCAGATCCCATTGAAGAAGTTACGCTTTAGCTTTATCAATTTATTTGGGTTCACTAGTTTCTGTGTCATACCTAAATCTAATAAAATAGTTTTAATTTCAAGGCTTATTGAGACAATTGCTTATTATACACAGACTCCAAAAGGTTTCTTTTTAACCTATTTAAAATTATGTCAAAACACGTTCGTTGTGCCCAAGGTCGTTGTTGCTCCTGCTTACTTCCACCCCAAACATGTTACGCCATCACCATCCCCATCTGTCTCCCGGCACACCCACGCATGAGAAAACCACTTAGGACAAGACCTAAATTTAATGGGGACATGTCTAGTTCATCAAATTTCTGGGGGAAAGAGCCTGACGAGAGTTCTGTGGGGAGAATAATCCACACTTCTACGGCAGGATTAAGTATCACTATTTCCAAAAGGATATTTTCTGAACCATTTTATGATTGCAATTGGTGAATTATTAAAGCATACACACTGATACAAATTATATTAACTACAACTATCATCATACAGCCATCTAATTTTACATTGAGGACCTCTACATATTGTGCTGCTTGCTACTGGGCGGTGATGCAGAGATAACAGCTGTGATGATTCATCAGTCCTCCAGTACTTACATCAGCGCAAGGGTCACCGTTACGCAACTGAAGTCCAATCCCCATATGGCGCAGGAACATTCATGTTCTGGTATTTCAATAGCTCTAAGATTGAGCCCCATGTATTAATCATGTAGTCTTTGAGTAGATTTTCTGTAATCTTCACACTAAATCTAGTTAGATGTTCTATCATGATATAAGGTAAGCAATGTTTTGAATCAGGATGAACTGATCCAATGCTGGTCGGGCACTGTTCCCTTTATCTGAGGTCTAAGAAAGTCACTGGGTTCCAGTAAAACGGCTTTTATTCACTTCCATGGTCAGTTGCACAGCTCAGGGGACTTCTGAAACTACTGCGGGAGAAAGCCTTAACGTAATGTGCACTGTCACATGAAATGCCCATGAATCTAATAGAGGATTGTTGTTCTTGCTGTTTGAACTGATCATGTCTTGGACAGAGAGCAGCAGCTTGTACTGTGATTTTTGGCAGAAACTTTAAGATGTGCTGCCCCTTAAAATAAAATTCTAAGTAAAGGTCAGCTATTTAGAAACTTGAAACACTTATTTGGTAAAATATGGGATTAGAATGCATTTTTGGTTGGATTTAGCAACATGATACTGCAAAAATAGGTTCAATCAAGGAAATAATTAGCGTACATTTCACAACATAACACATTTTTTCACAAGTAAAATAGTCAAACAACTGATGTGATTATCATGCTTTATTAATAAATATACTTGGACATTTGATGTAAACCAATTGTATTGCACATAGCTTAGGCACATAACAAGATTCAGTTTAAGCGTCAACATTGTACTTCTAGGAAGTCGATTCACAAACACTTGTAAAAAGCTCTACTCAAGGGACAAAAACAGTGAACACACATTAAAGCTTTGGCTGAAGGTTTAAGTTTTTTTCAGAATAGATCAAACATATTGAACCATGATTAATTCAGAACAATCACAATCATCGCCTCCCAAACAGCATCCATTCTTTTACTCTCTAAAAAAAAACCTCTTGTACACACAGTTCGCTAATGCGCAGTACAGTTATCCCATTTAACCATCTACCCAGACGATCAGTATATTCACAACTATTTAACAAAGAAAAAAAAATAAATAAATAAATAATCTTTCATAAGAATTTTAGCCTCAACTTGTGGCAACTGTACACAGTGCAAAGTAACAACGTGGGAACAAAAATAATTGCGGTGATATTCACCAAGTGTTCAAACTAATCTTATAATACTAACATATATTTAAGTGCTTTAGTTGAAATTCAGACATGTGCATGCGGGCCACAGGCCGTTACACATCTGGCCCGCGGGTAATGTGACGAAGAGAATGCAGTCCCATAACGCAGCAGCCCCGGAGCAGTGACGCGATATTGTACACGGGAGCGCCTCCATCGACTCCATGTCGGGCGTACAGCCAGGCTACCGTCGGCAACACGGGGGCTGCCACGGCAACCAGATCGACGAGGAAGCTGTTGCTCCAGTACAGCTTGCTGACCACCTTCATGCCAGGCGCCACGGAACCCACCACCTGCTCCTCACCAACGCTGAAGTCCAGCTCCTCCATGAACTTGCGGCTCACTGTAGGCTCAAGCGAGCGTATGCCCGAATCATCAGAGGAGTTGGTGCTCTTTTGGGGAGCAACGGTGGTGTAGGTGGGGAGGCTGGGGGTCAAGTCAGTCAGCACTGCAGTGGTGGGGGTGGTCAGGGCTGAGAGTCCAAAGAAGCTGCTGGAGGCAGCCTCCCCCTCCACTGCTCCACCATGGAGCTTCAGCAGCTGGAGAAAGAGTGCCTGGACCTCAGGAGAGATGAAGGTCATGTCTGTCTGGATGGACTTCTCCTCTGGTTCACCACTGTGGACTGCCGAATCGAGTCGGAAAGTTGTGTATGGGGTGTTGCGTGATGTTGCATTCCCCTTCTCCAGCTCCTCAGCCTCATCCATCAGACTAGACACCTCAGGCCCAACCCCTGGCCTCACCGTGTTGCCAAAGTCCTTGCTGGAATCCACCACTGTGGACATGAGAACATGCTCCAGGATATCCGCTCTGTTCGCCATCTCATCGTTCACCAGCAGCTCGCTGTCGGCCATCTCCTCCGTAGCCTGGTCCCCCAGTCCCCCGTTCGCTCCGTCCCCCTCCTCCAGCTTGTCTCCCCCCTGAGGAGACCTGGCGGGGGAATCGTCGCCACAGGCAAAGTCCAGGGTGGGCTCGTCGTTGAGGGTGGAGCCACTCTGGGCCATCTCCATGCTGTGCAGCAAGGACTCCAGCTTCCTGTTTTGGATGTTGATGTCAATGAAATACTTCTGGATGCCCTTGTCCTTCTCCATGAGGCTGCCCTTCATGGTCTCCACCACCTGACGCAACTGTTTGATCTCCTTTCGTGCCTCCTTCAGGGACAGCTGCGCCTCGACGCGGTGGCACTCCTCCTCGATCCAGTCCTCCCGCATACGACCCAGCTGGGCCTTCAGCTCCTCGATTTCAGTCTCCCTAAAAAAAAACCCGGAAGGATCAGACATTAGGTGCTCTATTCAAATTATATAATTTATTGAATCGTTTTGCACATTTTGGGTCTGGAGCACGACTGCATTTTATTAGTCAAGCACTGTGCTTTCATAATATTGTATATTGAATTTAGTTTCCCCTAATGGATTTCAAAGTCACATCTGCCACACTACAGGCCGTTTCCAACATCAGTTGCATATTTGTTTCATGGTTCAGCGATTGACTAACAGCGTATATTGAAATGTAAAGTTATTTCTATAAAACAATAATGAATGTGTTTTCCAAGTAGTATTTAACACTGCATAAAAAGTGAGCAAACCCACCGGTCATGGACTGTGGTCTCTGACTCTCTCAGTTTGGTCTTGAGGTGGCGGATGGCCACCTCCTTCTGCTGCAGTGGGGTTAGGTATTGCTCAGGGTTAGGGGGTCTGATACCATGGTTGTCTCCACATGAGTGGTAGCGGCCAAGGCTAGCCCTTCTGATGAAAGAGGAGAGACACGACATCTTAAGAGCTTGATTAATTAGTTTTGTCCCAGTGGGTAATTCGGGTCGACCTAGGCACCACTTTTGGATCCAGCCGCCAGAACCATTGGGAAACTTTATTCTTGATATCTATTCTGCTATAACCCGCCCCAGATAGTTACGTAAATCAACACAAGTAATGTGATAAATATACATAAAAATGTCATGTTCGACAAGAGAAGCCATTCTCGTTTGATGTGCAAAGGAAACTATAGAAGAGGTTGTTGAGTCAATTGCCTTTGTCTGACCGGAGTCTGCTGTCAGGGCAGCTGCTCTGTGATGCCTGGAATTACTGTCTGACACAGGATTACCAGGTTGCAGACTACAAGCAAAAAAATAATGCTGGGGTTGCTTCACATGCCGCCCTAGACAGATACGAACACACTTAATTGAGGGGGCAAGCTTATATTGCATTTGTTACGCTCAAAAAACCACATATTTTACCAGCATTAAACTCCTAATGTTCTTTGCTCATGTTTAAGCAAAGCCCTGTGATCAGTAATTTACAATGCTCAAAAGGATAAAGGATTCTTTTTTTTCTGCTGCCAGAGGGATGAGAGGGTGGATTTGGCTCAAATGCAAAGCACTCCCCTCTTTACATGCAGTCTTCACTGCAAGTGAAATATCCTAGCAACCTGGGACCACTGGCTTTGATGTCAGCTCAGAGCTCTGCATCCCAGCCAGAAATAGAACTAGCAGAAGGTAGAGACAGAACAAGGATGTCACGTGACATCGAGCCAGGCAGAAAAGGGCTCAAGGAAGATAATATCCTAAGGGTCTTTGGGAATGATCATGCCATTATGGACATTCTCACTTGAGATACGCAATAGACTATGTTGCAGAAAATTGCCTCAGATAACCAGTAGTTTAATTAGAGATTCTAAAATTTTCCCCATACTGTTTTGGACTGGAGTCTGAATTTCTTATGCTGCCATCCTTGCTCAGCAAGCCTCGGGAGTTAATGTAGTGTTAGTGCACTATCAGAGAAATTGGAGCCATGCACACAAAGAGGCAGCGATGCAGCTAGCTAGTAGAGTAATATACCAAGTTATAATGAAATATTAATGACCGTTCCCTCCTCTCTAGACCAAGGTCCTGGGGCAGACAAATACACATGGCACACTGGCTAAGCTGGAGACTAA
The DNA here is from genome assembly GCA_026901105.3 of Galaxias olidus. Lineage (NCBI taxonomy): Eukaryota > Metazoa > Chordata > Actinopteri > Galaxiiformes > Galaxiidae > Galaxias > Galaxias olidus. Next base: position 103,842 of record JAPMUY010002432.1, on the reverse strand, counting down.
TGGATTGATTTGGGTAACAAACAGCGCATTTGTTTATTAAACCATTGCGGAATCTTCACATAGCCCATTTTAATCTCTGTCTGTCGGAAGAGGGGAAATGATAAAATGCCTCGGCACTGAGCCTAATCCTATGAACCGCCCACCCACACCAATATCCCTGTCTGTGCCTTTGCCTAATACCAGTCTCTGCCCAGTGATAACCCAAATATTGCATTTTAGGCACAATAACACAAGGACAGAAATGCATGCAATCAGGATACATGTTATTCACTCTCAAGTATCCACCCAACACCATAAACAATGCAATATCCCAACATTTGACTAGTCTAATGTTTACCTGGAGGTGGGGCTGGAGTTGCTGCTGCTGTTGGTGGTGGTGGAAGACGGGGCTTTGACCGGGGTTCTATAGGGGGCATAAAGCTCTGCGTCTTTGTTTGCCAAGGGGTTCCCCACTGGTTTGAACACGGGCAGAGATCTGATATGGGCACCGCGGCTAGAATTGAGACATTAAATAAGCATTTTTAAGCCGATAAGTAAATAGATCAAGAAAAAGCAGTTTCAAGTTGTCGTCGAAAAGAATAGCAAATGGGAGTGGTCTAGTTTCCGTTATAGTTAGAAAAAGGAACGGATGGCATCAATCCCATACCTGCGGGAAGGGTTCTTCTTGCCCGTGGAGCAGCTGGCATGGCTCTCCCTGGCCTTCAGATTGCCTGTGCTGCTGGATGAGCTGAAGTCCGCCTCGCTACCTGCTCAGAGACAAAAGCAAAGATGTATCACCAAGATCCATCGGCGCAACTGTGAACACATAGCAACACAACTTACATTTGAAAGCTTTGTGGCCACAGCTTGCAGCATTTTTTACCCCTTGCTTCATTTCCAGTCATCACCATTTCCCACATCCTACACATAATTGGATATGCAACAACAATAATCAAACCGTAGGATAGTACAAGAAACCTGTAGCTCTGTCCAGCCATTCAGTAAAGGCTCAATTGTATGTGCTCTGCAGTGGGTAAGTGGCCTGATCAAAGTATAGGCTATCATCTTACAGTGGTTTCAGAAATACTGCCTAAAGAAGTGTCATGGGACCTGAAGAACGTAAGAGCTAGTTTTGGACTTCAATGGAAACCCCATAACATACCACACACCAGAGGGGCAGGCTGGGACACCGACCAAATAGAACTGTATAATGCATTTACAATACAATTAACAGATGGCATTAAAACCCAACTTAAATGGAATGGAATGCAATAACAATAATAAAAAAAAAAAGAGTAACAAGCTTAATTTTTAAGAGAGACTTCTACACGCAAGTTTAACCTCCACTGTCTGTGATCATTACATTTTCACGTGTGTAAGTGAATAAATAAACGCTTGAATAGCCGTACTGAAGTTTGTTACAACAAGTTTTGAAATAACTTATTTCAATAACCCAAAACTAATTCACAATGATTCACTTGAAGGGAGTCTGTAACGGAAGTCTCTCTAGCACTGCAAATTGAGCAAGCCATGTCCTCCTGTGATTGTACTCTTCTGCTCTGCTTTGTTTTTAAATGTGCTTAAGAAATAAATTAGACTTGACTTGCCTTGACATGATTCCATACTAGGACAACAATATAGTCTAACCCTGATCATGAACTAAATAACTGCTCCCACGTAACGATGAAAAGCCTACCTGAGAAGCACCTCTTGCCGTTAGATAACACCATTATTAAGTGCTCACTTGTGACTGTGAAGAACAGAAAAGTGCTAGACTAACTGATACCTCAAAATTGTGAGTCAATTACTGGTCCTGCACATTTAATCAGGGAAGTAAACTACCAATCAGCCTAATTGGTTAAGCTCTAGTTCCTTTAATCCACCAACCAATCATCCAAAGCCTCCAGAATGAAAGTTTGGGAAGTATAGCCGGATGGTTTCCACAAGCGTTGAATCTCACTTGTCATTTGCGCTTCATTTCCAGAAATAAAAGCAAATTCTTTTTTTTGTTCAGCTTGAGGTAGAAGTAGTCATATGGGCTTGTTGATATGTTTCAACAGATGCATGGTCAACTCATTAAAGCTAATAGCCATGCAGCTGCTTCACAAGAGACCATTTAGCTCAACATGTCTGGGAATCTGCTGGCTGCTGACATCTACCAAATACACAGTTGCTGTACTTTGGTCCTAATAGCAAATTAAGTGTTGGAAACGTATATATACAGACAACATGACCTTTGTAGACACAAATACTCAAATTTTCAACTGAGCTGTTTGCAGAATACAAATAATTGTCTATTTTTTATAAAGTTTGAATTGTGTTTTTTAATTTGAAATAATTATGTTTTTTTCATTTTTTTAATCATATTCACACTTTTGGAAGATTGCATCAGCTAAAAGAAAGACAGACAGACATATCTATTATGATATGGAGCACATGCAAGTGCACGCTCTTACCTCTGGGCAGTGTGTGGGATCTCTCCCTCTTGTGTCGCGCTGTGCTGGGGCGCTCTGCCTTCCACTCTGCCATCACCCTCACCCGCCTTACTTTGGTCACTTTTCGGTTGGGGAGCAAAGGGGAGCTGTGTGGACTGTTGTCTGAGCCTGACGGGGTTTTGGAGGGGGACACAGACTGACTAGTGGGGCAGCCTGTGTCATCTAAGTGGACAGGTACAGACAGTCGCCAAGAGTACGCATGCAGGGAACACAGCAGTCAATCACAGCTCAAGGTTCATGCCTCTCTTATCTGACTGTAATAGTAACTCATTCGACAAGCTTTTCATTAACAGCTACAGGGAGAGGAGAAAGTGAAAAATAATAGTTTACCTTCTGTATTCAGAGTGGTAGCCTACATATGCATTTCTAATAAGCATATTGGACTATTCGAAGCTATTTTCTTTTAGAGCTGATTTTATAGGCTTGTGTTGCTCTTACATTTTATTTAAACCTACTAAAAAAAGCCAACTCTTCAGATCCTTGTCATGAAGTACTAATTTATTTCAATAGGGGGATTATGTTTATTTAATTTTAATCTAGCAAAATGCCACCAATAAAAGGACCAACTCTGCACTCACATGCTCATCTTCATTGTGTTTTCACTGTGATATATAAAAAGTGTGTACACTGCTCGGTTCAGAGTGAGGTAATCCTTAAGATTTTAAAAGATGAGGTTCATGTGGATGCTCTCGTGGACATCAAATAGAACAACTTACCCGAGCAATAACTGTTTGTGCTGATGGTTCGTTTGGAAAGGTCTGAGCTAATGTCACAGTCCTTCCCTTCCTCCTCTGAAATGGGGGAGTCAGACAAAGGTGATCCTTTTTCTTTGTGAAGGAATGGATGAAGGACCAAGCGTGGGATGCGGCTGCGCGGGCTCCCCTTTTCTGATGACTTCTTATCCTAAGTAAACAAAACAGTATCTGCTAGATAAAACTTTTTTTTGTTAACTCATGATCGGTCAATCTTGTGTACCCTATGAAGTACCCCCCATACGGTCGACCATTGTACAATGAAGAGTATTAATTCCAATTTAGTTTTTTACAAACAGAAACAGCCAGATATTTCGAGGTGCCAAAATGATCACAAAAATAACTCATTTGGAGGTGGATGCCATTGCCTGACATAAATGACGCACCTCATATTCCTGGAATGGTCCCATTATGTTTCAAGTTGCGGTTCCCCCTGTGAATGGAGCCAAAAAGAAATCAGGTAAGTAGTTCGTCCGAATCTGGCATCTGACGTGGCACTCCAGTTTTCACTTACAAAGGTGACTCTGTTCGAAATGAGCATAGGCCATCAATGCCACCAGGCAAAAGAAAAAAAACTTACACTGTGTTACAGGTCCACAGGACATCATAGTTTAAAGAACAAACATATGACCTTGGTCTTACTTTAAATATAAACACACACTCCCCCCAACACACACACAGATACACACACAAACACAGACAGGCATCCTTTCCTTGCCAGGTTAATGATCAAAAAAATGACTAGCCCTTACATTGAAATATGCATTTTATAATGTTGACCTGTCTGGCCCGCATTGTCATATTTCTTAAGGAGAAAAGAGATAATCGAGTTATCATGTCCATGAATCACTCTTATAGGAAGCTATGACTAGGTTTGCTGCAGAAATAGCTATGAAGTTACAACAAATTTTCAAGAGTAACCTATTGTACTTCTGAAAAACACTTTCATGGACTGGATAATAGTTGTTCTTTAATTCTTCAATTTGGTGTTTAAACTGTCCTTATTATGTTCAAGTTATAATGTCAGTTGTGTAAGAAAGCAGACCGTATTTAACGAAGTAACTATGTTGTTGATGAACTCCATACAAACACTTGCACTGATGGGTACTATGTTATTGATGTTTGATCGCTGAATTATTCAAGGTTGCTCTCTTGCTAGACTGCACTTCATACAATCTTCGTGTTTCCTTTGGCCTGTGAAATTATATTCAAAGGAGTTATGTAAGTGCGTATGTTTTCGTTTTTTCTCTTCCATATGACGTAATACACCCCTAAGGTCCCCATCGTTGTCACATCAAGGAATCCTGACTAGTTTCCCCTCTCGGTCCAGATTATATCTTCATGTATGTTTTGACTACCACCCCTCTTCACATGTTGGCAAATATTGAACTTGCTAGGTCATTATTTTCTCCCAGGCAAACAAGATATATTTGAGTGTGATCCCATGTTTCTGTGTTGCAAATGATACATTATTTTTTTGTAAATATAAACAAACCATCTTCATTCTTTAGCTCTAGTAGTAATGTAATGCTAGTTATTACAACAAGAAACCGTAGCATTGCAGTATAAATAATCTTTTTTTTTTTTTACCTTCCCACTTGGAAGTGCGACGGCCGGGCAGACTGGCACACACTGCCTTGAGTTCCGAATCACCTACTGTAGGCACAGGCAGAGCATTCTAACCAATTCATGCCCTAGCAACAGACTTAGCAACCGTGGAGAAGAGCTGCATGAACAACACCAGGTAGATGGGACCAATTATAGTAGCACACATTGCGGTCTTCCATCCCTCATCCTAAGAGCGTTCTCTCTCTGTAACAAACTAAGGACATAGCTATTGCTTTGGCAATGGCAGAAGCTGGTGGGACTTTGGGGTTTTATTATAGTATACTGTAAGAAGGAAGAAAGAATAACATATTCCCATTTGAACCACTGTCCTTCAGCTAAGGAAACATCTTCTGCTGCCTTGAAAACACAAGCAATCTTTATTTTTTGTGTACTAGCAAACCTGTTCTCTCAACGCTGGTGTTCTAGTGGCTGATTATCTCCCCCTGCTCTTGGTGCCCCTTAGTCCCTACAGCATCATAGTGGTTTCTTAGCCGGTCCCCTGGGAGACAGAGTTAGACACAAGCCTGTCCATCATAGCTCTGCTCTCAGTAGATAAGATGCACGGCTCTGGCTTTGGTACACGATGCCCCAGACTCCAGCATGTTGCCTGCAAAGTGGTGTTATGTAATCATCTTTACACAGGCAGCACTGGGAGTGTAAGCACCGCCATCAACACAACTAGATTTTCAATTAATTTCAACCTGATCAGTCAAACTGTAGTGAGACCAACTATTTTAATATCTATTATTATTATCATTATTATTATTATTATTATGTTTATTATTATTATTATTATTATTATTATTATTATTATTATTATTATTATTATTATTATTATAAGAATTATAACCTTTTAAGACCCTCCTTGGTGAGAGTAATAAGCAATACACAGAAAAAAGACACTTGGATGTTTCTTAGAGAGTAAAAGCTAGATCTAGATCACCATTGTGGGACTAATGCGGGGTGTAGTACAACAACTGCATGTATAAAGTAACTTTGATGGATTAAAAGCTTTTATTTAGCAGTTCCAATACATCTATTCTATACAGTGCATTTCTTCAGTCTCTTTTCAACTGTAGAGTAAAAGGCAGTGTTTTGTTGTGATAATGTCATTACTCTAGCAAAACCCAAATATAGTGTAGTATGTACTTGAGAATTTGATCTTAACTGAGATTAGTGTATTGTATTGGGTTTGTGGATCTTGCATGCCAGATACTGGTTTAGATACGAATAAATCAAGCATCGACTTTTCATTAATAATTTCAGACAACTTGATATTATATGCACATTTCTATAATACCAGCCACTACTGCTATAATTTTTAAACTGAAAGTCCATGTAAACATTCACTTGATGCAGACACATTTCTTATTTTCTGTCAGACACTGCATGTATGCCTCTTATTTCAACTTATTTTCATGTAATTTCGTTCGCATTTGCGGTGACTTCAAAGCAATCTGTTCGGTTGTATAATAGAGTAAATAGCTTTGCATAGAATCCCAAATGTTTTTCTACCTACGTTACATCTTCTACATCATATTGTTCTATCAAAAAGTAAAAATAAATAGAACAGAAAATATGTCGCAGGTGGAATTTCCCAATCTAGTAAAATATGGGAGCTGTCCACAGACGGTTGGTGCTGAAGCTAATCAGACCTACATCCAAACTCCCATCCGCCTTTCAAACTGCCCACCCTAACGATATTGCTCACCATCTAAATACTACCTAGTGATCATCACAACGTTACAGGTTTTCACAGTACAAAACAAATTCTTATAGAATTGAACGAACATGGAGCCTCTATTTTCAATAAGTCGAATGCGCTGTTGTTTTGTTCAAAGCGAGTAAACAACACAATGAACCACACAATGGCATTGCAAAGCAAAATTATAGATTTCTTTCATATATATAATTTGGGAGGTTACAAAAAATAATGAAACATGCTTGCCTGGATGTTTGGAGATGATTTGTTCAGTAGCAAAGTATGCGCGTAAATCAGTGAAGCACAAAGGAAAGTCCCTATCTCGTCGCTGTTGCCGATTGTTCTGAGTGTTGAGCCACCCTTTTCTGTGTTTTGACGTCGTAGGTTAAGTGTTCAGTCAGCGTGCACCAGATTGGTTAAGAAATCAGCTCCATGTGCAAACCTATGACATCGCTCAACCGACAAATCCCCAACGACTAAAGCCCCAGTTCGGTTACATAACACAATGTCGACCATTTAAATGCACTCATATCATTTAATACACTGACATACAGGTCAATGCCACACGCTAAGTATATATATTCACCTTAGCATATAGGCCAAGCCTATACTTTGCCTGGGGCCTAACTATATGGACATGATTTACCCTATTTTACATCACATGAAGAAAGTACATTTGTATTTTTGGCTATGTTTGGGTACGCTCTCAATTATTCTAGCATATTGTACAGTTGATTTTGCAATTAAATAATGTATTTTGAACTATGACTACACGAATACATGGCCGTTCTTTTTAGATAATAAATTAGTGACGATTATAAACATACTGGATCGTTTGAGGTCAAAACTAAAACTAAAACATGCATGGATAGAATTACATTTTGCCCATCCCAGGGACAAAATTGCCCCAAGTTCTGGCACATGTCCATGAAACCTTTTTTTTTTTCAAAGTCAGTTAAAGCTTCTTGCAAGATGGAGATATGCTGCCCTCTACTGTGAATTACTGCGCAATAGAAATGGCAAGCAATAAAGGTTCATGTAGAAAATCATGTTTACCAGATAAACAATGGCATTTGCATGTCTTTATTATAAATAATATTACTAAGACACTTTTATGCTCTGTTGGCAACTACTATACTTTACAACGCCGTTTGCGCATGGCGCATGCGGTATTGTTCAGTACTGTCCTACTTGAAGTTCATGAAAAATGTCAATAGAGGTCCATATAGTACCACTAAAGGAGAAAGCATCAAGTATGTAATGGCTTGACGGGAAGGCAATGTTCTTGCCATCCCCTTTGTGCGGAAAATCCAGTCTTTAGCTATATTGGCCATGCTGGTCCACCACCTAGGGTTCTGAGCTTCAGATTAAAACAGTTTATACTGACCCTGTTCTCAACTGTGCATTATTCCTTCATTAAAATATATATTTTACTGTTGGGCCATAACTTCAATATATTTTGTTAACGGAGTGAAGTGGTTTAGAGTGATTACAGTAAGAGTACTTTGATTGATGTAAAGCAAACTATTTATTATTTTATTTATTTATTTTTATTTATTTATTTAACATTTTTCTCAAACATTCTTCAAATATTCATTTTCTCACTATGCTTTCTTAATTATTTGCATATTATGATTAACATAAGTTAACATAAGTTTCAGTGTGCTTAGATTTGTTCTGTCCTTAGAAATGGTTACTTGACTTCAACTCTGTTAAAACCTGTGTCGACCTTTTGACCTTTGCCATCATGTTATTATACCATTAAACTTGGCATCCTGTGGCGTTTCTTATGGCGCTGAGAAACGACTCTGCCCATCAGAAATGTCTCCTCCGTCTCAATGGCCATTGAAAGACTGGGAAAGTTTTCATCGCTGAGAGTGGGCGTGTTTCTGTTGATTCAACAGTCTCCCCTCTTGTGTGAAGTCGAGAGCAGAGCGCGAACGCACTTTTCTGGTGAGACAACATCGCAAACGACCTGTCTTGTAGTCTTAACGGTGGCTTTAGCAGTTGGAAACAGTTTGATAGTTGTCAGGGCTTCAAAACTTGTTTGGAACATTACAACCATGGATGCATTTCGAGCCATAGCCTTGTATCTACTACTTATTTTTCTTTGGAATATACAATGTTTTCAATCAGCTGCTATAATATCTCCCTCTGTGCCAAGGAGAAACAAGGGGACCAGGATCCCTCATGATGGACAAAGGTCAACCAAATTTTTGAAAGAGATATTTGCATCCTCTCCAGTGTTGAGCCATCACCGAGAAGACTTTAAGGAAGCTATTGTGCCCCACGATTACATGCTTTCAATATACAGGACATACTCAGCTGCAGAGAGGCTCGGACTAAACGCCAGTTTTTTCCGCTCCTCTAAATCTGCCAACACCATAACAAGTTTTGTGGATAGAGAAACAGGTTGGTGTCTACAACGATCTTAAAATCGTTTTTTTATTATATATATATAAATATTTATTTCATGTTTATCATCTTGAATTTGGTACCTTTTATCGTGACTTTTCTCTATTTATAAAAGACATTTGCTACCTTGTAAAATAACATTTACTTTTTAATTTGAATTATTTAAAATTCTGGTTTCATGAAATTACGTTTTGTTTTCATGAGAAACATCGAAAAGTGCTGACTTATAGTTAACTTTTACGCAGGGCTCTATAAAGCAAATCATGTACATTTGTACTGCATCAAGTAGAATTTAATAAAGTAAAGTAATCACAATTGAATAGGCTTTGATGTTTTTGGCTGTAAATTTGCTTAGTTGATGGTGTTCTTCTTTACAGACAGCACTTTAACTTCTGCTGTCGCATTGAGATACATTTGAACCCAAGGGGCACATTTTAAAGACCGGTTGAACAAGTTGTCAGTTTAGCATAATATTAAGTTATACATATATATATACTTAAACTGACCCTCAAGCTACACAATAATAAAACACTAATTGAAACGCTGTCTAAATTAAGGTAGTAAATCATTCCTTCTAGTCTTCCCGTGTCCCAGAATCCATCGTGTTTCCAATCGGCCTCGCTGAGACTCTGGCTACTTAACTAAACCTAAACATAAAAATAAAAATACCAAATAAAAACAGAAAATTGTTTGCCTTATCTGGAAATGATTCGGTAAGATTCCTCTTGGTACTAGTGCTGGCTGTCCACATGCTTTAAGTAAATATAGTGGATATTAAAGTTAAATATCATATCATCTTTGCAAAATGGCAAAGAGAAGATGGGCCTATGTGAAAGTATTTGAGTGGCAGGTGTCCAGTTTCCGTTTAAAGAGCGAGAAAGAAAAATATAATCAGATCAATAGAACACAAAGGCAAACGAATATTTAAACAAGACACTACGAGCTCGGAACATTGTATCCTCACGACAAATGTGAGCTTTAGGTTTGAGACCGACTGAACTCATATGAAAAAGTCTCACTTTCAACTTTCATTTTAATTTGATCTCTCGCTGGCTCCTCTGACCGCTCACTGGACTCTTTTATAGCGTTTCTTAGCATCGAACCGTTGATAGGAGAATTTGAACTTCTGTGATCTAATTGAGTGTTCATGTCATAACATATCAAACACTGTCTTTTCTCCCTCCCATAATGACCCAGATTAGCAAATGGCACATCTCCCAAAACGACAGGGAAATAAATGAAAGTGCACTTCCTTAACTATGAAGTGGTCGGTATTTTACTGCGTACCTCCTGTGACCGCCACTTTATTGAGGAAAATCTTTTTTTTTTTTCATTATTTTAGCCTAATTGGGGTTTCTGTTCATATCTATCTATCTAGCAAATACTATAGCTCGGAATTGCATTATCCTACATTATAACCTCAAGCAAATATCGTTTGAGTAGAATTTACCAGAACAATTTGGCCGAAAACTTGAATCAAACACCAAAGGCCCGCGTCTTAATGTGCATCACTTATTTTGAGACTCTTTTGGTGAGTGTAGCCTAGTGCGTAGGCCTACATATAACTTCAAGACGCCCTGACATCCATTAACAACCTTCCTTGAATCTGGGTTTAATGAATATAATTTTTTTATTCAAGTGAAAAAGATTCCCGTGTGCGTAATTGTCGGATAATCAGATATGAACCAACTGACCGCTTTGAAAATTACTTTTGGCACTTGCAAACGCAGATGCTCTCTGTTCGAGGAAGCCACATGATACATTCTCTCTCTCTCTCTCTCTCTCTCTCTCTCTCTCTCTCTCTCTCTCTCTCTCTCTCTCTCTCTCTCTCTCTCTCTCTCTCTCTCTCTCTCTCTCTCTCTCTCTCTCTCTCTCTCTCTTTCTGTTCTGTCTCTCAGGCCTAGAAGCAGAAAACATGTCATGTTTTACAAAGTTCTGGTGTTGGCCAAACAAAAGTTTAATACCACGTTGTCAATATTGTTTCTTACAGTGAATAGTGTATCTGTCATCTATTTCCCAAAAGCGATGTTTAGGCAATGTTCACAACATTTATCATTGCACAGGACGCTAATAATAATAATAATATTTAAAAAATCATCTTTAACTGAAAAGTCCGCATAATCAATCCGAGAACCAAGAATGTTGTTGTTGGCAAGACATGGTGAAATATAAGCGGGGAAGTATTTTAATGAGGAAGAAGGGAATTTAGAACTGTTAATTATTTAATGACCCTGTATACGATTTGTTTGAGCTCTTATAAAAAAATCCTAATGCAGACCATACGTGCAAAGTTACTGAAACAAACACACGTTTTCAATCAAATTTTACTAAATCTACAGGGTACAGGGATGAGGATGTGGTGGACTCAAATAGGCTATCATGTCTCTATAGGATATCAACAATATTTTGGTGATTGAATAACTTGCTATACACATTTGGTCATAAATGGTCTTATACCAAATCCTGCCTTCCAGTCGAAGTGATTACATATATTTAACAAAACAAGACTTTGACAACTAAGGATTTTCATATTTTGAGTTATTTATTTGATATAAGAGCACAATGTCATTATAGCCTACCATTAGAGTTTAAATATTTGAAACTTAAAAAAATTGTTTGCTGTGAGACCTGCTTAAACTTAAACTTGTAAGAAAAAAACAAAACGAATAATTTTGTTATATCTCATTTTTATATGGATAACTACTCCAGCCAAATTAGCCTCCAACTCGATTGTGTAGGGTTTGGGTTTGTGGTTAGGGTTTATTGGGGTCTGAGATCGTCACACACTTGTTTTCGTAGACTGTACTTCATGATATTGATGATTATTTCCACAAATGTTCCACCAAATAGTCGTCTACATAAAAAATTTGCATTCGTTATTTTTCATTTAAGTGTGTAGTTTAAAATTCAATTTAAGTAACTGAACTTGTAATGCTAATAAATGAAACAAAACAAGTAGGCCTGTCCTTGACGCGCTGTCCGGTAGGGGAGATTTTAAATGCATATGTCATCAGTTAAAATAATGTAAAAATGTAAGAAGGACATACTGTCATCAAAAGTTACAACAAATCAAATACCATGACACATTTTGTTTGTGTTAGTGTTAATCATATAAAACATACAGACTTTATGTTACATTGATTATATTTTAAGTATATGTTTATATATGAGTCTAAACCTTTGACTTGTACCCAACAATAAAACCCTTGTTCACCCTTACATAAAAATATTCTAAGAATATAAAAGGAAAACGGTAAGAACAGCAAATGTTGGTGTAGATCATGCCCTACAGCATTTTGCGTGGTTTAAATATATTTCTAATTATGCTGCCCATACATTTACATATTAATGTAAATTCTTCAAGTTCTTTTTCTGGAAAAGTATCCTAAATAAAATCAATAAACGGAACAACACACACATATTTGAACGGCAGAGCCAAGAGATGACATGATAAAAGAGCTCTTATATCAACAATTGTATTTTATCTTTAATTTCTTTCGCCCAGCAGTGTTATCAAGCATACTGTTGTCCATGAGTTGTTCTTATCCAATTTGACGACGTGTCAATCGTAGTTTAGCTCAGCCCAGATTTTTTGTGGGCATTGAAAAACAAGAGAAAGGTCCAGCGGATCTGGCCTTTATGTGAGAATGTTTGCCCCCCTCTTTTCCCTCTCCCTTCTGAACACTGTACACCCTAAGTGAATCTGACTGCAATTATTTCTTTTTATCTTGCAGACGATCTCTTGCACTCTCCTTTGCGAAGACAAAAGTATCTGTTTGATGTCTCAACCCTTTCAGACAAAGAGGAGTTGGTCGGAGCTGAATTAAGGATATTTAGAAAAATGCCCGGGGATTTCCTAACGGCCCCAACAGGTCTTTATGAAATTCAACTATTCTCCTGTGGATCACAGAAGCTACTGGATTCCAGATCCCTTGATCCAATGGATTCCATAAAACCTGGATGGGAGGTTTTGGATGTGTGGGAAATTTTCAAAACCCGTCACCATTCTATCCAAGGCAGCCAACTTTGTCTCCAGCTCAAGGTCACACTTGGTAAATCAGAAACGGAAATCGACCTTACACAGTTGGGGTTTGACAGAACCGGTCGGTCCCAACAGGAGAAGGCTATATTGGTGGTGTACACGAGGTCGAAGAAAAGAGAGAATCTGTTTAATGAAATGAAAGAGAAGATAAAGTCGCGCAGTTCAGTAAAAACAGAGGAGGAGACAGGCCTGCAGTTCAAGACAAGGCGCAGACGCAGGACTGCGCCAACCAGCCGTCACGGGAAGAGACATGGGAAAAAGTCCAAATCACGATGCAGCAAAAAGGCATTGCATGTTAATTTCAAACAGCTTGGCTGGGATGATTGGATCATTGCGCCATTGGATTATGAGGCATACCACTGCGAGGGCGTGTGCGACTTTCCCCTGAGGTCACACCTAGAGCCAACCAACCATGCCATTATTCAAACTCTGATGAATTCAATGGACCCCAACAGCACACCACCAAGTTGCTGTGTTCCGACCAAACTGAGCCCAATCAGTATTCTATATATTGACTCGGGCAATAACGTTGTGTATAAACAGTATGAGGACATGGTAGTAGAACAATGTGGCTGCAGGTAGCCCTTCGGACGAGACAGCCGTGGTTATATCCATGCAGTCCGAAAAATCTAAGATAAATCAGTCAAATGATGTCGAATATATGAACGTTTGTCAGTGCTTTGTTATACAAGGCCTTTATTCAAAAGGGATTCACGAGAGTCAACATTTGCAATATTTATTCTGTCAATTCAGACTCGGTAACATACAATCACACTAATGATATAGGCATGTGTTAAACCCATTAGACTACACGGGTTTCAACCACATTTCAAGCTTTTCATTAATCGAGAATGTTTGCCAGTGAATCCGCTCGGCCGCGTGCCTGTGTGAGTTAGAAAGCATTTTTGAGTGCACCAAACATTAAAGCCTATTTTCTACATGACCAGGACGAAGATGAGATGGGTAGCCTGTTTGGCAATTTCTTGGCAAGACTCCAATGATGCACCTGTTCAAACTGACGCCAGAGGACATTGGGTTGCCTATTAGTGCTTTGTTGCAACTTTCCCATGTGATCTTGCGAGGGGACTCATTTGGGTGTCTAGGCTGTAATTGCCAGTGCCCAGCTGGAACTATTGCGCTCTCCTGATGCGTTATCAATAGGTCGCAGTGCCTCCCCTCGAAAGGTAAACGTAATCAGCCAAAAAACCACAATGGTCTGAAGAAGAAATATAGCGTTATGGTTTGCCTATAAGAGATTCCCCTACACTCGCGACCCGCTTCCTACAAATGGAGTGCATGGTGAAATCATCACAACTTATGATGATGAATATGCGCTGGTGTCCACATACAGACCATGAACGCTCAACGTAACGAACAAAAGCTTTAATTGTTCCTCAATAAAGTGGATTGTCTTGGACCCAGTCAAGAAGCGCAGAAAGTCGGGGACACCGTGACCGTGAACATTGTTAAAAAAAAACATTTACTTAACTCCCGCATCTTTACAAAATGCACTTCCACAACTGATTGCATACATTTTCTGCGGTCAGGAAGAACGTTAATCCCTTTATAAATTGACTGACAAAAAAAGACTCGCAAACGAGATATTTAAATGCACATTAGCTTTGAATGCACTGCTGTTCGTTATTTTGAGCTGTAAATATTTGTATAGTCAAAAAACTAAAAGTGCAGCGAATGGAGAAATTAAATAAATTTCTTTGTAAATATACAAATGCACTCAAATCGCTATAATTTCTATTCTATAATTATTTTATTATTTGTGATGTACAGAGTTTCATGATAATCATATATTTCTTACTTTGATAAGAGTAATTTAAGCTGTATTCAATATTTTTGGGTGGAAATAACATTATTGATGTCTACCTCATAATTGCATATCTATAGGTTCTGAGTTTTGAGGTGCATACAATTAGAGTGTTGATAACTTTTACAATGATATATAAAATCATTTATATACATATATTATGTGATAATATTCCACACCCTTTACTGTACAAATAAAATGCAAACAAATCCACCTCTCTTGTTATCTCCCTTTTGTGGGCATAATGTTCTGGTATTATGTGCAATTTAATTCATCCCTATAAGTTTCAAAATATACATTCTGCTATGAAATATAATTGGTGGTTGATCAGAAATGGCAAATAAGAGTTTGGATTGAATTGTGCTAGACCACTTACACGTACAGGTTTTTCATCCACAAAATAAGAGGTTAAGAATGTTCCCTTTGGTCATTGGATTAACTATGGGAGCATAGTCACTTGTTTCCTATTGTTTTCATAACTGAGATAAGAGATCTTGTTTGTATGTTGTTCTGTTTCTTAAACAATGCATATAGCCGTACGTATATACTGGTCTCCCAAATCATAATCAATCTATGATATATTTACAATATGCAAATTGAATGAGCTTGAATTACAAATGTAGGTTTTAGTCAAACATTGTGTTTTTTCCAACTATAGAGTACAAGACTCTGTACATTGTTGCAGCTTAGTTGTGCCAGGTAATGAGACTATTGATATGCAGTAATACCTCTTTTAAATCCCAGCTGACTACATTTCATTGTAGCAGGATATATCTCTATCACGGTAGGGGTGATCTTTTTTTACAAGTTTTATGGATTTAGCCAAAACAAAGAAGGGACTATAATGTCTTATGTTATGCTGTTTAAGTTAATACGATTTGTTTATACATTTAGCATAGTCCATACACACTAACTGGGAACCCTTTGCCTTAAGGCATAATGAGTGATCCCATATTCTTAACGTTTGTAAACAGTTCAATCTCTCATCATAGACAATGAGTGTCATTGTTCTCTGTTTGTGTCTGGCGTTCTGTACTGCTCTACAACTGTGTGCACATATGGTGGCCATCAAAGTAGAAGGAAGTGCATCGACTGTCACTGATAGGGTACTGAATGTATGAACCACAGCTATTTCCCAATGAATTAGCCAACCTGGGTCAAGTTTACTTAACACTTTAATGTTTCCCAATCTGTGGATGTAAAAGTTTGAAAGCAAGGATTGCTTCCACATAGGCTAGCGACCTTGGCCTGGAAACAATTAGGACATTGCTTTGAAATGGTATATGTTGTCCAGGCTCTTGTACAGTATCATGTCACTCTCCACATGTTTGCTGGGGAAACGAAGGATGCTAAGTGCACTCTTTAGCAGGCACCGCGAAAATGACTGCCACAACCAATAACCATTCCCCTGAGTACAACCAAATGGCCCTCTAGGTTTCGTCTGTGTGGCAGTTTCTGCAACACCAGGATGCTAGGCCCTGCATCTGCAGAGAAGCCATCCCAAGGGCACCTTGTGGAATGCCATGTTATTCATGTTATAAATGGAGACCCAGTCCGCACTGTACTGGAAATCTATTTTTTTTTTGTAGTTTTACTTATTTTGAATGTGGACTTGATGGTGTTTTTTTTTATTGCAATACAACTATTGATTTTAGATTTATTTCCCAATATCCCTAGTGTGGCGGACAGCAACAGTTTAAAGGGAACAGCTCAATGTGGATGAAAGGAAAGGAATGTTTGGTTTGCCAGCCTGTATCCATCCCTCAGTCCTAAGTTATACTTTCCTAATAAGTTATTCATCAAGGTCAGGGTATTGTCTCCCCATAGAAAGATAGATCGAGAGAGATCGAGAGAGAGAGAGAGAGAGAGAGAGAGAAAGAGAGAGAGAGACAGAGACAGAGACAGAGACAGAGACAGAGAGAGACAGAGCAGTTGATGATAGTAGAGGGATGTGTTTATTTAACATTTCTTCCTAATATATTTGTTTAACGAGACTGAAATTGGCAAAGAGACAGATCCCTTTTCTCCAGTAATGTGGAGAATGTATAACACAAATACTCTTGACACCCCACATCTGTGCACAAAGCGATTCCTGGGCACAGGGCTCTACGATTCAGGCACCACGGTCAAGATCTACTATGTGTGTCTGCGAGCGAAAAAGCCCCAGAGCCTCTCCAAAATGTAAAAAAAATAACACTACTTGGCTCACGCGGAGACAAAAATGTTCCCCGTACTTAACCCCACCGCTATCAGTGATGTCCTCGCCGGCGGCAGGAAAGACATAAATCACGCTGATCTTTTAGACGGTAAAGACCTCTCAGCCGGCAAAAGTGGTAAATGGACGTTGAAAACTTTGGTTCGATTTACGGCGAGGAATTAGATCTCCCGCTGTGATTTGTTGAACCGCGGCGCGCTGGGATGGACTTGGACACCGCCGGGGCCTGGATTCAAAACTGGCCGTGATGCTATTGATGACATCAAGTCGGAATTTCATTATCAAGGATTTCGAGTGTCTGTTTCTCTTCCCAGAGCTTGGCTAGTATCTCCAGAGAGAGGTCCCTCCTTGTTGCTTTTTCACTTTCTTCCATCATAGAGTACGGCTGGCTTTGTGGATTGTTCTCCCGTCAAGCGTGACCCATTGTTCCCCCTCCACTGTATCCCATAGGCCTGCGCAAGGTGTTTGTTCTCTGCACGATTGGAGAGATTCTCAGGGCCCCAAGAGTAAAAACACATGTACACACAACGCTGACACCCACTGGCATGCATGCACAGGCAACACACGCATAAACACACGGACACCCACACATACAACCACCGGGGGCGTACACCAACACAGAGACGTGTGTACGATAATGCTGCAGGATGTGTGTGTGTTGGTGTGCATGTTGGGGGGACAGAAGGACAGCAGCATACACAGATGGAGGGGTGGGTGGTGCAGCGGAGGACAGCAGATGCCTGGACTGACCCCTGCCGCCGCCCTTCATTGAACCCCTGGCCTGAACACAAAGGCAGGGGCGGATCCAAACATTAAAAACACTTGCTTGTGCCTTAATGCCAGAGGTCACAGTTTTTATTTTCTGGGGCTTTCTCCCCCCCCCCTTCCAGACAGATTCAGAAGGATTCATGAGGAAAACACTTTAAATACTCAATTGAAACGTGGAAAAGTTTTTATAAATCAAATATATTTGACAATTGTTTTTCTGTTGCCTGGATGGCTCCTTTGCTGCTATAGAGAGAGGTGGTTGCCCTCAGCAGCTGTTCTCTTAAGTGGGAGAAAAAAAGGAAACCAGGATGTAGCAAAAGCAGCATAACAAAAGACCAGGGCGTTCGCTCTAATGGGGCATCTGCTTGTCTCCTCTCTATCCCAGTCCTGCGGAAGTGGGGCCGACACCCAGTGCAGTCCCCACCACACCAGCCTACCCGGCCAAGCGGCTTCAAGTAGCTACCGGACACCTCAACTTCCCAACGGAGAACACGCTGATTACGCTCACTCACTCTGCGCTGGGCCATTCGAACACGGGCCGCCGTTCCAGAATGTTCTTGTGTTGCAACATTGTCATATAAGTTGTGGGGGTTCCCATCGGAGGGAAGGGAGGTTTTTTGACTGGCTCTTGATCTCTGGACCAGGAGTTTGAAAACGCACTATAAGATACCAAAGAAAAAAGAGCCCGTGTGTGTAGTAAGCGTGATGGATCTCTATGAAGTACCTGTCTTGCCAAACCTCTTCTCTTTCTGTTTACTTTCGAAAGGAATGTCTTGAGAGTGCCCTTTCACCCCCTCTCATCAGTTTGCTACTGCCCTGGTCTATGTCACAGACGATGACCTGGGTCCTCCGACCCCGTCTCGCCAGCGCACCTTATTGGGCTCACCGCCGGTCTCTCTGTGCACTCAGCGGAGGGAGACATTGGCCTTTCTGTGTGCTTAAAGTCCATCTTTTTGGGGTTGTAGGGCATGTGTCTTCAGTGTGTTCTGTGTGCTTTCCTAAGAGAGTGAGAGGGCCTGAATGGGCATGGAGACCAAAGTAAATTTGCTCTGTTAACTCTAACAATGCTCATGTTTTGGGGGCAAAGCCAGGACATGACCTCTCCGTCAATTCACATCTGTGAAGGCTAGTGGAGTGGAGAGAGAGAGAGAGAGGGTGATTGACCGCTGGGGGCCGGACAATGCTGTTCATTGGCCTGGAGACTAAGCCAACAGTAGTCTGTATAGACCTTCAATGCAGCCCAGAAAGTTTAACTAGAAGCCCGGGCTGAATAGTAAACACCGCACCCCTATGGAGGTGGGGATTCCGAGCGTCCTCTTCCCCAGTAAAGCCGGCGTCTTAAAATGGGACGGAGAGTATCGTGTCAGTATGGCTTGCGCAATACACGCAAGGCCTTGCCGTCGAGCCTTGACGCATTCGGTGCAGAATACACCACTAATTCAGGGCATGAGCCAGGTGGGAACGGACGGTGGTGATTTTGTGTTGCAAAACGAGACATGGAGGAAAACAAACATGGGTCAGTGGCAATGAAGCAGCAAGACAAGGATCTGACTGGGGAAGGAGCTGAGAGAGAGGGGGATGCTGGAGGGGGGGGGGGGGGGGGGGGGGGGTGCAGGAAGACTTGATGGACAACTCCACAGCTCAGCTAAGGCAGAGCTTTCACTTAAAAATGGGTGCCTGGGCTATCTCAAAAGGTCAGGGCCCGGCACGCCAGCGCACTACATTAATCATGAGAGGCTGAGGCTTACCTGTCTAGCGTTTCAGCCACGCCGTACAGTTAGCCTCAATTACGCTTGATTACGAGGTGTGGACGACGCCGTGCCTCCGCCGGCCCTCTGAAAAGATCAGACATCAATAATGCAATTTCAGATTAGGTGTGGGCACCGTCGGTCCCCGAGCGGAGCAGGAGCCGGGTGAGGGTCGGTGCACCCAGGCTGTCTCTGGCTGTGGGTCCGGGGTCATGGCAGAGGAGCTCCGTGTCTTTCTCTGGACCACGCCCCCCCGCCGTCATCTCCGGTGTGGGGTATCTTTGGATTTTCTCCGTCTGCCGGTCTGCTGTGATGTAGCAGTGCATAGTACATAGACACACGCACGCACGCACACACACACACACTCACACACTCACACACACTCTCAAACACTCACAAACACTCTCTCTCTCTCTCTCTCTCTCTCTCTCTCTCTCTCTCTCTCACACACACACACACACACACACACACACAGACTGCATGTTGTGCCAAAGGAAGGCCCTCAGCCCCCTCCTGTTAATTATCCCATTAGGCGTTAGTGGAGGATGGAACTGTTACAGATGTTTTATGATAAGGGCCCTGACCCTTCGGGATGAGGAACCGATTCATGGAACTGCCTTCTGGATGGTTCTCCACACCCCTACCCCATCACACACACACACATTGGTAGACAGACAATCTGAGTGTGTTACTGCACCAGCTTAAACCTACTTGCAAAACTGTGGGACTAACTTCTCCTCCCTTTCCTGGCTTGTGGCTCACTACACTGCAAACACTGTGACCCATGTTGTTGGCTGCAACTTCTGAGCTGAATAAATGTGTGATGGCCCCATGGAATAGGCACACTTCCAGGCCACTTATCAGGCTGTTCCCCAGGAGCAGTGGCATTTTCTGGGGCAAGACCTCCTGGAAGAGTCCCTGGTCTGTGGGGAGGTAGCAGGCCCAGAGTCAAACCCAGTATGACTCTTCATCTCCAATGTTATTCTATTTAAGTTACCCTGATAAAGATACAGAGTAAACATTTCAGGATGAATCTCATTTGGTTCCCAGCAATGTGTTTTGTTGCTCTGAAAATCTCCTGCGTTTTTGGTGTGGTTCACCAGAGGTTGGCTGGAAATGAAGTGTACAATCCAGTCGTTTTTTGATGCCTAGAAAAATATTGGTGATAAGTTGGTGCATGAACAGGCAGTATAATTACAGGGCTTCCTTCTAAGAGTTCCCCCTTTGAGACATGGATACAATTATTAAGGCTAACAAAAGGAAAACTATTGCAGGGGCCAAGGAAGCTTCAAAGAGCTAAACTTGTTTTACGACCCATTTAACCACGTCAGGGAGACGTTTTGAAACAAGAGAAGTGGTTTGTTTTTGTCACACAGCTCTTCCTTGGAGCCCAAAATGTGGAAAGTTGTCAGGTACAAGTCTTTTAGCAAACAAGGTCAGCCGTGGAGGCTTATAAATCATTTACCAAAGAGACACAGAGAGACCTTTCCAGACTAGATAGCCCAGGGTGGCCAGGGCTTTGTGACCTAAACACTGCCTCATCCTGACACACACACACACACACACACACACACACACACACACACACACACACACACACACACACACACACACACACACACACACATATCTGTGTGTGTGTATATATATACATATGTGTGTGTGTGTGTGTGTGTGTGTGTGTATACATATATAAAATACATATAACCTATAAACACTGTGGACACGAGTAACATTTCTTTGACCTCACACGTATCTCTACCATACCTCCTATTTGTTGTTTTTTGAAGACATTTGGTAACAAAGTAATTTCTTTTGCGAATTATGTGTGCCCATACAGATGACATTTTGAAAATCTTAGCACACTTTGACTCGAATCTAAATCTTGCACTTCAATTATCTTATACCTTGGGTACAAAAACTTAGTATTAGTGTATGTGCAGGGATACATACAGTACGTATACAAAGGACACTGCAGCTGACGTAACGTCTAAAGTTTGAGATTTTCTTCTGTCAATTCCCTCTATGACCACTCTATTATTTAATGCAGCACAAATGATGTTGCCTGGCATGAGGCGTGATGTAGTTATTTTTGTCTGACCAGATGCAATTTATCAGCTCCTTTCTTCACCCCCTGTTCGTCTGTCTCTCACAAAAAGAAAGTGAGCTCTCACACAATATTTCTGTTTGCTGTAGTCTGACCTCTTCGTGAACTGCGTCTAAGTGAAAGGCACTTTCAGCCGGGGAATCAAATGGCAGTAACCATATGCCTTTCAACTGATACAAAGGTGGGAAGGTGGGTGGGGGCCGAGGGGGCTGCATGCAAGGGTGAAAAGGAAAGTGCCGCGCTGTCTCTTTTTGTGTTGCTAAAGTGGTAGTGCTTTAGCGGGGGGCGTCTGTTGGCTGGACATGCTTCTGGACACAAGAGAGGGTCCGACTGAAGATCTCTTCCTACGGATGACCGCAATGAGCAAACAGCATTCCTTGCGCTCGTTCTATCCGTTTCTCTTGTTTCTCCCCCTGCTCCTCTCATCTCTTTTTTAAAGCCTTTCTTTTATTTATTTTTGGTCTACGTGCCAAAGAGTTGCTGGTGTGACGTATAACTCTATGGATCCAGGATGTCTAAGAGATGTTAAGCTGTACCCGCTATGATGCTTGGTGTGTCTTCGTTCACTGTGTGCCCAGTGCTGACACGTGTAGAGGACTTTCTGTCTCTCTGTCCAGTCTATTAGTCTTTCTCGCTCTTTCTCTCTCTCTGTCAACCCGACCTCACTTTTCTCTATGTCTCACTCTGTTCTTTGTCTCCATCCTTCTCCACGACTTGAACCATGCGCTAATGTTTCAGTTTGCAGGTAGGTGCTTGTACTTTGCATCCATGTGTATTAAACGTGAGGCTTTAGTTTTGCGTTGGGAAAATTCCATTTGAAAGGACATTATTTTGCGTCCGATTGCATAAAGCATGAGCCTAATCAGCTTGAAGTCCGTGCAGGCAACATTACAGTGTCTGGCATCTTAAAATGATTTGCTGCCCTGTTACAATGCAGTCTGTAATTTCTCCGTAGGGTTACATTAGATAGCCTGTTTGGTTGGGGAGGACAGGAAACAGGTTTGTTACAGAAGCAACGTTCATTCATTCCTCTGGTTGCTCTTTGAAGAACAGGAACCGCTATGACAAGCTAAATGTTTCCAGAGATGTCACATTTCTACCAAATCGAAAAAGGCTCTTGCGAGCACTCATCCTTTCATGTTTGATCCTGTGCTGGAGATTCTATGATAAACAGACTGGGGTAGTGGTTGGTTGAGGAGGGGAATGGGGAGAGGGGAGGCAGTGGATTGGTGGGACGGGAACGCGTACCACTGCTGGCCCACTCGGTCCGCCTGCCCTGGCTTGCCACAGGATCCAGATGCCTTTGCAAATTAGCTCTTTGTCTACTTCAGAGGGGTTGGAAATGCAAGTCTGAATTAAGATCTGGAGTTTCTCTTCAACCTTCTAGAATTGCAGGGATATAGTGCTGAATCAGATTAATTTGGGGCAAACTTTCCCATCCCCCCGCCCCCCCTCGCCTATCCGCTTACTGCCCCTAAAATGCACATCCAACCCCAAATAGACATTGACTAGATACTGCCAAGTCCCTGCTTAGAAAACATGGAAACAGTGTGAAATATTTCATAAGTGTACAACAGCAAGGAAATCAGCAGCATGTAACACCACAGAGACAAGGCATAGATTGACTGCATTGACAGAATACTAAGTCTGCTAGATTGTACGTTTACAATGCTAATACTAGTTTCTATGGTGACCATAATGGCAAAAATGATCCCGAGCATTTCAAATGTAACAGGCGTATTGACATGACCGTGGTCAAAAGGCTTTCCCTTTTCACACTGCTCAAAATCGTATTACGTCCGTTTAGCTCTCTCCTTTTCTCTCTACCTCTGTTTCTCTCGTAACATTTATTTTCTTCTTCCACAGCTATGTGTAGCCACTTTGTCTCAAGGGCTGGTTCAATTTTCTGTGTCCCAACACACGTTAGAGACCAATAAAACGCTTGCGCAGATAAGTATTCGCAGCTGAACTCAGGAAAGGAGGCAGTAAAGATAACATAAACGAAAACAAGAAAGAAAAACTAAGATTTTAAGTTGCTTGGTAAATATTAGTATATTAAAAAAAAGCAGAACAGCAGTGAAACATCTTTTCATTCTTCTGAATGAACCCTTCTAACAGGGCTGCATTAATGGCTAGAGTTTCATTATAGGGGCCATTTCAAGCTACACGGCTCCTATTAAATTGCACGGGTTAACAAATAGTTATAAGATGCTCAACCTCCTTTCTATCGATCCTGCAACTTTTTTCGTTGTGTATATACCACACGAGGAAATGTTTGAAGGCATTGCGTAAAATAAGAAAGACATTTAACATCATGTTTGAACAGATAATGACACTGCCGGGTTTTTTTTTACGCTTCCCTTAAAAATATGGTTCAGTTAGATAACACAACGAGGATGTTATATGAAATGACTCGGCCCTCTGAAACCTTGGCAACAGCATATCTTCTTTTTTTTTTACCCAAAGGCCTTAGACACAACTGAGGAAGTGGTGGCTTCTCGTGATGTTAGGAAGATGATGTTGGACCATCATGGTAGCCCTGGAACTCCTGGTGGGTTTGTTATGAGCTATTAGGAAGATGATGTTGGACCGTCATGATAGCCCTGGAGCTCCTGGTGGGTTTGGTATGTGCTATTAGGAAGATGGAGGAGAAGGGGCATTCCGGAGTTCCAGCCAGGCTGATCAGCACTGACTACTCCTCCTGTCGCTCCAAGGCAATGCTCTTCTCCTGCCAGCAGGGTGCCCTCTGACTGGCATATCTCGTTAACTTGAAGGGGGAGGAGGAGGAAGGGGGGGGGGGGGGGGGTTGGTAGAGGAGGTCTGACCAAGAGAAAGAAAATGGTGACAGAGAAGGGAGTGAGGGTGAATGTGAGAGCAAGACAAAGAAAGCTAGTGGATAATACCTCTTTATATACTGGGATGTGAGCACTCCTCAACTATAATAGCCAGCCAGCGTCGTTAGATTATTTTTTTGAAATTGTAAATCTATAAAACAAGGGAAAAAAAGATTATGAGGTCATATGACTTTTGGCCATGTATATTTGACTTGTCATCTTGGCTTCCAAACTACTTTTTTTTTTCTTACTGGAAAGCATTATGTCTGTTTAGACTAAGCACACAGCACAGAAGTCTTGTAAAAAAGTTGTTTAGCATTGTTTAAAAAATGTAGGCATCTTTTTTGAAAGAAAAAAAAAGCAGCTATTGAGTTGTTTCAATAAAACATGGATTTACAGACATGACGATTTTACAACACTTCAGCAAGAAGGACCAAAACTATCCACTTACAGCTACTTGGACACATAAAATGGATCAAGTGTTTATGCTATGCAGCCGCTGGCTGGTGTGAGTGTGCAGAAACAACAGCTAAGGCACGGCCTGTTTGCCAAAAGCAACCATTATTATCAACTTTTTGTTCACATTTTGTTTGACAAGTACAGGGTGCAAGGAATGCTGCAGATGGGGTGTTTGGAAGACATTTCTTATGATGCGCACTGGACGGAAAAACAATAGACGTTTATATTTAATCTTATCGCACGTGTCGACCAGATGGATTATTTCTTCATTGATGGGTCCCAGTTTGACCATTGAAATTATTAATTCCCTTCCAAATGAAGCAACAATTATAGCAAATAAAAAAAATGACTGTCATTAAATTTATCTGAATACACAGCATCGCAAAGAAAGCCATGTGACGAAACTATAATCAATAACAGAGATTTCTCTCTAATTTGAGAAAAAAGTGGTGCTGTTGCAACCTGATGATTCATTGCCTTTTTGGTCCGTCTTTGTATACTTTACTTGTGTGGTGAGGAGTTACAGCCCTTTGCCTCGCCACAGAGACCATATTGTGCTCTTATCCAATCAGATTGCCGTGCTTGTGATGTCATTTGAGGTGGGAACACTTTGTGTAGCGCTGAGGTAGGGGTGGGGGGGGGGGGGGGGGGGGGGGGGGTGGAGAGGTAGTTCTTAGCCAGACACTAGGTTGGACAAATAAACCCGGAAACATTAAAAGCCCTTTTCCCCTTCACCTTTGAACTTGTGCATTAGATCGTGTAAACATACGCGCAGGCGTTTAGACACGGCTTGTCCTGACACTGTGCTACACACTCGGATGATGATCTTCCTCCGCAGGCCTTGCTGAGGCCTTTATGCTTTCTATGCCAGAGTGCAAGGGGTCAGGAAAAAAAAGCAACACTGAGTATTTATGGGCAACAGCAGGATTTTGTCTGCACTCTATCCTCAAACAAGACCCCCCCCCCTCTTTTTCTTCAACACAGACACACTTCCATGCGCACAGGCTTGCTGCACGTGCATGAGCACACTTACACACACACTTGCTCGCGCGTGCACACACACACATAAACATACACAGCAAGATCTTTACTCCAGTGTGTTTCTGAAGTCCCCATGGCATCCGTTTAGGTTCCAATTGAACACAGGCATTTCGGCAGTGCCGTGTTTGAGTAGACAGAGGATGAAGTTACCACTGTGTACTTTTGAAGAACTACCTGGGTGGGCAGAGCTATGGACATGGCAGTAGTCAACACACATAGGGCTGCAGAGGGGAGACGGGGACCAGGTCAAGAATGCAACTCCTCCATACTTAGGTTGATGTACTGATGGAAGGTCTACGCAATTCGCTGCTCACTCGGACTCGACGGAATCAAAAATAACTTGGATTGAACTTTCATTTTTGTTTTATCTACAACAGGTTTCATTTTCTGTCCGACGTGAGGTGATAGCTGCAGTTAGTAAGCGTTTCCTTGACAACTTGCGTGAGATGCGGAAAACAAACAAACTGTGTGTGCAGTAGGTCCCCAATTAGTTTAACTAGAAACACATCATTTGTAGGATCCCATAGTCATAAATGGCAATACCTGTGCCGTCCACAGAAGAGTCTACACACTCCTCACTTCCTCTATTGGTTTGACTCATTTATGAGGGCATGTTTCAGGTTGTGTGTCTTTGTGTTGGAGTGTGTATATATGTGTGTGTTTGCATATGACCTGCATTATCCTCCTTTGGTTACAGAATCTTCCAGGTTTTGGACTCTAAAAGCTCAGAGTTGAGCCCCAAGGCAGACAGCAGGGGTCCCATACTTGGTTTCCTGTAAAAAATACTGCTGCACTCCACATCCTAATTAATCTGAAGGGCATGCCCAAGATCCCTATAAAATCATACTAAGACTATACCAATTTCCTGGTAGCTTGCTCGCTACATGTGCTTCTTGTTCTTCAGCATAAGAGTTTCCTTCCCTGCAACCACGATTTATGCCCTGTTCGATTTTTCTCCTCTTTCGTTTTTCAGTTGATTTGAGCATCCTAACATGATACACAGAGAATGTGTTTCTGTCCTTTTAACTAAAACGTTAAAAGCAAAGAAGTTTCACTAGGCGGAACCATTAGGCAAACATAGAAACATAATTTGTTTAATAAAGTGCTGAAAATATAAAAAAATGTTATTGTTGGAGAGGAGCACGTTTCTTTTTTATTAGCTTATTTATTCGTAAGCGTGTGTCAGTTGCAGAACATCAACCACAGCCCTCCTGAAAACATATTTAATACAAAACGGCTGCACCCAAACACTTACTCACACTAACAAAGCAGTCTTACCTAAACACACACACACACACACACACACACACACACACGGGTATGCATGCACTCATACACCGCAAATACTTCTATGTCATCACTATCATGTTTTGATTATGGATTTTCCATTCCACTGATTTAGTCTGGCCTGCTGATCAAAAGAGGTTTGTGATCAACCGCATCAAGCCCAACTATTCACAAACATATGGTTTAAGTCTACGGGCATTTTGAGCACAGAAATGTTGATCAACTCTGAGTAATTACCCAAGACAAACCTAGGACAAACACACGTTACATCAATATCTTCAGCATGCTCCACGGGGCTATCGTGGATTAGCAGGCCGCATTTGACCACCTTTTTTTGGGGGGGGGGGGGGGGGGGGTTATGTTTGTTTAGAATGAAGTGTGCAGACTGGCTGAAGCAGCAGCCCTTTTACACAGACCAGGTCCAGTCCTGGGAATGCGTGTGAGTCACTGCGCCTCTCTTTGACAACTGTCTACGGCTGGCCTGCGGCTCCTCTCCCTGATCACCCCCCGGGGACCCATTCAATCAAACCCCCATATATTCTCTAATTAACTTTAACTGATGACTTTATGCAATAGTTGTGTTTTACTGTCTCCTTTAAATGTTATTTATCATCCTCAGGGTTTCCGAGGTCCACAAACCCCCGGACCCCCCCCCCCCCCTCTCCCTGGTTTGAGGCAGCCAGGTCTAGCCAGCTCTCTCCTGATCTGTGACCCTGTGCCCCCCCCCCCTCCCCCCCCCGCCCACCCCACCCCCACATACACCCACCCACACCCACCCACCCACCCACCACCCCTCCCCTCTGTCAGGGTGTCTCCTGACTGACCAGGACATTTTTATTGGCCCTCCGACCGACCAACAGGCAGGAAAGAGGGAGCAGTTGCAGGGCCTTAGCAACAGACTGGCCCTCGGAGGAAACAACTGTTGCTCGGCAGACGTAAAGCACTTCTGCTGTGTGATTGATTAGCAGGCTGAAAGAGTATTGATAAGCCACCGTTTAGGGCAGGGGGATGAGTCAGGAAGAGAGAGAGGTCACACAGAAACGTTTGGCCTGAACGAGAAGGAAGCAGAAATGTGTACTAAACCTATCAGTGCATTTTGAGTTGGTCAGCATGATTGATTATACGTCATCATGCTTTTCCTAATTCTTTTGAACATTTTCAACACAGATCGAAATTGACCTGAACTCCAATTGCCAAATAAGAATTGTCTGGCTTCCCACCTGCTGATATGGTTCACTGCACTGTGTGAAGTTCAATGGAGCAAGTCAATACGGATTGAAATAATTAAAATGATGTTATCAATTTTACTTTCAGTCCGATGCACACCAACTTTCTTGAACAAATATTTCAATTGATATTTTTCTTGTTTCAGAGAATTATCAAGGAGAAATAATTCTTCAAGCACTGTGTAGAGAAGTTCAACTCAGAAAACACAATCAAACACATCAGTCTTTTTTGTTTCAAGAACCCCACAAAGCAATATTTTATAAAAGTTTTACTTTTTAAGCGAAAGAAACCCTTCTTCAAACACATTCCCTCATGAATAGGTCCTTTGCCAGTGAGGGCAGGCCGTAAGTAATATGCCTTTTCAATATAAAACAGGACCGGCCCGTTCCCTGGTTGCCAATGTCATTCTGCAGAGTGGTATGACCCCAGAGTAATGCAGAGTGGTATGACCCCAGAGTAACGCAGAGTGGTATGACCCCAGAGTAATGCAGAGTGGTATGACCCCAGAGTAATGCAGAGTGGTATGACCCCAGAGTAATGCAGAGTGGTATGACCCCAGAGTAATGCAGAGTGGTATGACCCCAGAGTAATGCAGAGTGGTATGACCCCAGAGTAACGCAGAGTGGTATGACCCCAGAGTAACGCAGAGTGGTATGACCCCAGAGTAACGCAGAGTGGTATGACCCCAGAGTAACGCAGAGTGGTATGACCCCAGAGTAACGCAGAGTGGTAGGACCCCAGAGTAACGCAGAGTGGTATGACCCCAGAGTAATGCAGAGTGGTATGACCCCAGAGTAACGCAGAGTGGTATGACCCCAGAGTAATGCAGAGTGGTATGACCCCAGAGTAACGCAGAGTGGTATGACCCCAGAGTAATGCAGAGTGGTATGACCCCAGAGTAACGGCGTCGGCTGCTGGCTTTACTGTCGTGTCCCCAGATGTCTGGCTGAAGCACACGAGATGGAGCGCTGCCCCGATTCGCCCCACCTTCCCCTTCCGGGTTATAGCCGAGGTCAAACTACCTCTACCACCCTACACCTCGCGCTCCCTGGTGTATCCTAATACACATATGAATGGCCTGGCATGTGCTTTTAAAGTGGGTCTCTGTGCAGCCAGGGGCTTAGATATCCAACGGTCCTCTAATCAGGCGGCGCTCTCCGTTTCCTCCCGCCGCGCTGCTCTGCCTCACCTCTGAACCCCGGCACTGAGCACACCCCATGTACTGTAATCCAGAACACAGGCCGCTCTCTAGTCTTTGGCCCTTCATTAGAATTACTAATATCTCTGACAACGGCATGTGTGTGTGTATGTGTGTGTGTGTGTGTGTGTGTGTGTGTGTGTGTGTGTGTGTGTGTGTGTGTGTGTGTGTGTGTGTGTGTGTGTGTGTGTGTGAGTGTGGCTATGCTGGTATGTGCTTTAGTGTTTGTTTGTGTGTCTATGTCTATGTTTGACGTGTGTGTGAGATTACACGTGTGTGCGTGCGTGTGTGCGTGCGTGTGTGCGCTGGCATTTGGCTGAGAACGGAGGGAATACTTGTATAACAGCCCAATAAATATCAGGGGTACATTTATTGGTCCTGAAGCATATTTGCCATTTGTTGGGAAACCCTAGACCATGGAAGGTTCCTGGCGAAGTGGTAGGGTGGTGCTCTTTCCTGGGTCACCGGCAACGCAGAGGAAATCCACTCTGACATTAACAGGCTGCAATGGGAAGTGTTGTTGGATTAAATTAACATGCTGGTGCTGCCCGGGCGGGTGGGGTGGTGCCTCGCTGGGTGCAGGGCTCGCAGGGTGGGGTTCGGGTTTTTTTTATCGGGGCCAAGGGGCCGCAGGGTTCAGGCTGAGTTTACCCTCGCCGGCCGACAGACCTGAGAAGATGTACCTTCCCTGACCTGCCTTCATCCCAGCGAGGAACACGACAGAGGGGAGATTCCTGCGGTGATCCCGGGGGCGCCGTGTTGATGCAGCTGGGATCTCCTCCAGCGTTGGAAAGAAGAAGGCGGTTTAATTGCGCCCCGGGCACAGGGCGCGTCGTCATCCAGTGCGAGATGACAGAGTCGGAGGATGATTCACGGGGGTGGACGGATGCCGAGGCTTGTTGTTTGTGAGCCGGTGGGAAGAGGGCAGGGGCGGTGGAAAGGGGGAAGGTCGGGCAGGGTGGTACGGTGCGGCGCGCACGGCTGTGGTTGCGCTGGAGCGGGCAGGACGCAGCCGTTCCTCTGGGGCTCTTTGAAAGCCGGCTGGGGTCTCGGCGTCGGGTAGGAACGTGCCCGGGGGGAGGGAAGGTGGGTGAGGGCGCCTGCTCCCTGCTGCCCGGGGTAGGACAAGTATAAAACAGACTCATGTTCACAGTGTGAGAAAACAGAGGAGAGGAAACTACAAAAACCCCGGGGAGCACGGAGATTCTCTCAGATTAGTAAATATTCTTTATGGTGCTGCTCTTAATAAAACTGTTGCCATTTCGGTGATGGATTCCTAAGGTGCAGGCCTTTAGGATGAGCTTCGGGGTACAGTATGTGCTCCCACATTAGAGTATTAAACAGATCAGGTTCATCTTGATATGTTCAGCCTTTGGGTGTTGTTTTATTCTCTGAAGTTCAGTCTGATATGTTATCTGTAACTAGGGAGGAAAAGCCATTTGATTTATTTATCTGATTACGTACGATCATTTCTCACATAAACCCTGATACGGACCCGTTAAACTGTGTGTACTGTATATAGTATATCCCCCCAGAAGTCCTACACATGGCCCGTATTAAACATCTCACCTGCATTCCAGCTATTTTAATACTGTCTGCCCACGGGCTGACTAGACGCACATCCGGACTGTTTTGTTCCACTGTTTCGCGGCTGTTTTCAGCCACAGATGTCCGTGGACCTGCAGGACGGAGAGGGGGCCGTGTCTGCGGGCGACACGCTGCCCTTCAGGATTTCCGCCTCATCCTTTGCATCCTGTGACTCGAAGAAAACTCTTTTTTTTTTCTTCTCCTCCTCTCTCTCTCTCTCTCTCTCTCTCTCTCTCTTTTTTTTATTTTTTAAAAACCCTCCCCTTTCCCTGAATAGCGACAATATGAGAGAGAGGGAGAGAGAGAGAGAGAGAGAGAGAGAGAGAGAGAGAGAGAGAGAGAGAGAGAGAGAGAGAGAGAGAGAAAAAAAAAGTGTTCGGCCCTTTGTCCTTGAGGTAGGGTCACAAAACCTGGAATGTTCAGGAAGGAAGTCACAGCAGCAAGGCTATCTGAAAGCCCCCCCCTCACCTCTCCCCTCTCCCCTCTCCCCTCTCCCCTCTCCCCTCTCTCCTCTGCCCTCCGCCTCACCCCCTCGCCCCTCCACCTGTCCCTCCTTCCCTCTTTGTCCCGTCGTTCTTTGGCCGCTCTCTTCACATTCGGATAAAGAGCCGAGGGGAATCATGGCCATACAAGGGACTCGGTATAAGTGGGGCCCTGGGGTTGAGTGTGTGTGTGTGTTTGTGTGAGTTGCGGTGGTGGCGAGGGGTGCGGGTGGGGTGGGGTGGGGTAGGGGGGGGGGGGGGGTGGTGTTAGGTGGTTTGGGGGGTGGTCAAGTGTTTCAGAGGCAGCCGTTTCCTTGGGGCTGTCTCTCATCACGCCGTTGACCCCCCAGGAAGCTTTAGCTGTCCGGCTGGCTTCATAATTCCCTTATCGAGCTAATCTGGGAGATAAGGAAGGGGGAGTTGAAAGTGTAAACGGAGCACCGTGGCCCTGGATTCCTGTTGCAGACTCATTCTTTACCTGCCTGCCTGCCTGCCTGCCTGGGAGACTGGTTAACTGGGTTTGTGAATGTGTGTGTGTGTGTCTGTGTGTCTGTGTGTGTTTGTGTACCTGCCTATTGCAGCACAATAGAGTGCCTTGCTTGGGTGCGTGTGTGTGATTGGGGTTGAGATTGAAATGGGCGTGAATGTGTGAATGTGTAGGTGTGTGTGTGTGTGTGTGTGTGTGTGTGAGAGAGAGCTTCGTACACAAGCTCACTTCTTGCACTTGTTTGTGTGTGCGCGTGTGTGCGTGCCTATGGTGTGTCTTTGTGGGGGGTTCCGTACTGTTATTCAGCCCTACACTTCCTGTGCCCCCCCCCCCCCCCCCCCCCCCAGGCCTGCAGCACCATCCACCACCCACCCACACGGGGCCGTTGGAGTGTGATTGATCTGAGCAGAGGTACCGGTCACATCCTGAGCTGGAGTTGATTTCCTTTACCCCCCCCCCCCCCCTCAACCACCCGCCCCTCCACCTTCCCGATACGGCCCTGGTGTTTATCATAGGCTCAGTGTCATGTTTGTATGTTTTCAGAGATCACCGGCAACCCAAAAAAAAAATACAAAAAGGGGGAGGGCGGTCTAAGGCACGGCCAGGGGGTGAGATTCAGACTCGCAGGAGGAAACGGGGGACAGAAAAAGAAAGTGGAAATCATAGCAGCCTCTCCCCTCAGCATAAATCTCTGTCAGACGGAGCGGATGCCGCTACTCAGGGAAAGTGCTAATTGATCCACTGAAGTCGAGCCGCGCCGAATCAGACCTGCAGATGGTATGTGTACGAGACGCTGTCACAAGCAGAGGCACTGTTTGATGTAGCGCTCCCTCTCTGTCTCGCTCTCCGTCTCTCCCTCTCTCTGTCTCTCTCTCTCTCTCTGTCTCGCTCTCCGTCTCTCCCTCTCTCTCTGTCTCTCTCTCTCTCTCTCTCTCTCTCTCTCTCTCTCGCTCTCTCTCTCTCTCTCTCGCGCTCTTTCTTTCCTGGTTTCGGTTTTCCTTCCCTCTCTCAATCCCTCGTTCGGTCCTCTACTCTCTCTTTATCTTCCCCTATCGCTTTTCTTTTCTTGCTCCACCTTTCTCTCTCTCTCTCTCTGTCTCTCCCCCTTTCTCTCTTTCTGTGTGTCTCTCTCTCTCTCCCTTTATTATTTTCCGCAGCGTAAACATCAGCCCTTCTGTTTCCTCCCTGTTTGTGTTCTGAGGCTTCTGGTTGGGCCTGTTCCACTCTCCCAGGCCAGCGTGTCGTTTGTCCGTGTAGTTTCCCATAACCCACCGCTATGAATCACTGCATCTCCCAGCCAATCGTCGGATGACGTGCTCCCATAATAAATGGCTTCTTCAGAGGTAATTGAGATTTTTAAAAGGTGCAATTTGAAGGTCCCAGGTTTAATAAGGTTTGATACTCCCTCCGGCAACGTGAGTCATGTACCCAGTACAGTTTGTGTTCTCTTCTTCTCATCTGTTCTTTATGCTAGTATCTCTGATACTGACCTTTGAACCGAGATTCTTTTGGATGAGTTAGTACTACTCATCTCTTACAGGATTGTTAGAGCCAACGGTTTCTTCGTTTCATTTTCCGATTGACCCCCGATGCTATGGAAACGTCTTGTAAAATGGGCTGATCTTTGAATCTGGGTTATCTGGGATACGTCTGTGTGTGTGTGTGTGTGTGTGTGTGTGTGTGTGTGTGTGTTTTGGAGATGGGAGGGAAACCGTGTCAGTCGGATACTGTCCTGTTCCCTTGTGCGCGATGGGTTTCATGATAGCGTCAACTGTCCTCTCCCTGTTGTGGCTCTGTCTGTCCCTTTTGCTCCGGCAGTGTTCAGAAGGTTCCAGATTACAGACCTGCCCGTGGCTTTGCGGGGACATTACAGGAATAGAAGTAATCGCGTGGCACAACAAGAGCCTGCCCTCTAATTATCCCCAGCCTACCCTTTTTTTTTTACAAGGACAGTTCTCCTATCCCCACCTTTTTCTTCTCTCTCTCTCTCTCTCTCTCTCTCTCTCTCTCTCTCTCTCTCTCACCTGCGGCTGCTGTCTCGCTCCTTTCATCTCCGCTCCCGCGTCTCAAACGGGGCCGCTGTGTGAATTGGAGGGGATGGCACGCTCAGCTCCCAAATGACACGGCCTGGGAGGGAGGCGTTCACACGCCAGCCTCTTTGTGTAATTAGCCCTCAAGCCCTCGCCCTCGTCCTCCCGGGCCCATGTCTGACTGCCTCTTGCTCTTCTCTCTCCTCCCCCCTCCCCCCTTTCTCTCCCGTTCAACCTGCGTGATTCATATCTGGCGAGTCAGGGCGAGTCTCCCTTTTAAACTGCCGACCTAACGGGAGCCTCGGTCTGAAGAATGCTCGGGTTCTAACGAATTCATTAATATTACTGGAAACATTGATAATGGATGCTGTTCGGCTATACTCACTTAATCAATAGTAATGTGATTCATGTCGGCCATGTGTTTCTCATGAGGCTGAATCTTGAGGAATGTGGAATTTGGTGAGAACCTGCTATGATTTGTGAGGTGTGCAGTGGAAAGGGGAATAGAGGTTGGGGGGGTTGGGGGGGGGGTATGGAAGCGCAGGGGATTTTCCCCGGTGCAGGGTCGCGACGCTCCCACCTTTTCTTACCTACAGTCGTTCTGTCCTCCATTTTTGTCCACCCCCCCCCACACACACACACATTTCTTGTTACAAATGTATCTTTTGCACGCTGTTTATGTGTAAGTTTAGCTTTTTTGTGTCCGCCTCTCTGTGTTTGTGTCCGTGTGCAGTGCGTATGCGCTCTTGGCGTCTATATGGCCAAATGTCTCTGTGTTTCCCAGGCTCTCGGGCCAAGCCTAGTCCCCACAGCGCGACCCTTGACACATGGGCCCCAGCCCATTTTGAGCTCATATAGGATGAGGCAATGCAGGACCTGGGGAGGTTTGCAGTAAGCAGACGCTCTCAGTCATAGCGAGGACTCTCTCTTTCTCACACACGCACGCACACACGCACACACACACACACACACACACACACACACACACACACACACACACACACACACACACACACACACACACACACACACACACACACGGACAGACTGGGGTGAAATGCACTGCTACGCTGACAGAGTGAGTTGGACTGGAACTCCGTCCACTTCTCTCCCATCCATCCCAGGCGGTGAACACTTTGGACCGCACAGGACGAGAAGGGGAGGGAGGGAGAGAGGGAGGGAGAGAGAGAGAGGGAGGGAGAGAGAGAGAGAGACAGAGAGAATTGGTGGAGAAGGGAGAAATGGTGATGATGTGACCGCGCCGGCTGACACACGCCTCAGTCCCAGGGCTGGGGACGTCTGCTCTGAAGGCCCATCTGCTCCTAATGGCTTCCCCAGCTCTGCAGCTGAGCAGTGGGGGGACAGTGTGGGCCCGGGGACTCAGAGATGAGACAGAGGGGAAAGGGTCCCCCTGACACCGCCGCCGTCGTCCGCTCCGCGCACCCTCTCCCTCCTCTCCTGCCTGGTTGCATGTCCGCCCGCCTCTCTGACAGCCGGCTTGAGGGACGTGGCTCTCTCCTATTAGCCCAACGAGTCTCACGGGGGCCGCGCTCAAACCGGGGCCGTCACCGCAGCTCCTATCACAGGGTTTTTACCCCCCCCCCCCCCCCCCCCCCCCCCCCCCCCCAGCCCTACGACCACCAGACTCCGCTCTCGTATGTGACTGAAGCCAGACCTCATCTGTCCTCCCGGGGGGCTGAGGGGTGGAGCGACTGACAGGAGCGTGTGTCTTGTGTGTTTTCCCGTGCACATACAGTATACGTGCTTTCGTAAAGTGTTTGGAGATGTTCGTGCGTGCGTGCGTGTGTGCGTGTGTGTCCAATTCTTTGTGCGGAGGTGCGTGCGTGTTTGGTTTGTGTGTATTCGAGTTTTTGGAGGGCTTCTCTGAAAATCCCAGGGAGACCCCACCCTCCACTAAATGCCACAATTAAGGCCGTCTGGCCTGCATTACATCACAGCAGCCATTTGTAATTGGTGTGCGGCACCACAGGCCGGGCTCTCCACGCAGCTCTGTCACAGCGAGGGGACGGGAGGAAGGAGAAAGGAGGGAGGAGAGAGAGAGGGGGGGAGAGAGAGAGAGAGAGAGAGAGAGAGAGACAGAGAGAGAGAGAGAGAGAGAGAGAGAGACTGGGCCGGGCTCGACGTCTCAGTGGCCCAGTTGAAATCCCTGACCTCCGTTTCGCAGACAAGCTTTCCAATGTCCTCGCTCATTACGAGCTTAGATAAATACTACAGCTCCCAGAGTCACGACAGGGGTCAAAACGACAGCGAACACGGAAAGCTGATTCTGTCTAAGTGTGCTGGAGTGCCCCCCCCCCCCCATGGTTTAAACATGGCGGGCTGTGTAGTTTAGCTGATCCAAAACACTGGCCTGTGTGTTGCGCTGTCTTCTATTATAGAGTCCAATATTTTCCTTCGCCTAAGGCTTTCCTTTGTACATCTGCGGGGCAGGCCCAGTGACATGGCCTGTGTCAAGCTGTCTACCAGATAATCCAGTGTCTTCCTTCACACAGGGACCTGGGCTGATCCTGAGCAGGGTCCTTTCACCTCCATACTGTCTATTGCTGGTCCCTAGTGAGCTGGGTTGGGACCTGCGATCTGCTCCTAATCACGTGTCCTTCTTCATAAGCTCCCTGTCTTATTAAAGCGCCTTGTGGCCCTCTTTAAGCTCCATAAATCATCTCCTCTAATATGGAGGGGAGTGCTGGCTGCTTGGCCGGAGAGCGGGGGGGGGGGGGGGGGGTCCAGGGAGTGGAGGGAGAGAGGGAGAGAGGGAGGGGAAGGAGGGGAGGAAGGTGGGAAGACCGATATGAGGCTTTTTCAATGACACCCCGGGGGAGCGGGGTCGACGGAGCCCTGCCTTTTCTCCGGTGGGGCCAGAGGGGACAGAGAAAGAGAGAGAGCGAGGGAGAGAAAGAGAGCAGGAGAGAGAGAGAGGGAGATGGACCTGTGTGTGACCAGGGGACAAGCTGGGGCGATCCTCAGATCAAAGAGCAGCTGCCATGGTGGATTGAGTTTGGTTTACTTTAACATCGTGCATTATGAGAAAAACATTGTCATCTGGAAGACTCCCTGTGTGCGCGTGCGTGCGTGTGTGTGTGTGTGTGTGTGTGTGTGTGTGTGCGTGTGTGTCCGTGCGGCCTCTCTACGTAGCGGGACCGCTGGTCTCCAAATGTTGGAGGATGGATAGATAGTTACACTTGTTATGAACCTGCAGCTGCACACGTGTGCATGAGTTATGGAGGGGAGGGCGAGCGAGCAGGCGAGGGAGGGAGGCGCTGGGACCGGGGGAGGGCGGAGGGGGGGTGCTTTTGGGGAGGGAGGTACGGAGGGAGAGAGGTTGAAGTGTCTGCTGTGGTTGACGTATGGCGGGCCCTGCTCGGCGTTGTTATTGGTGGGGAGGACGGTTCTCCACTCCGCAGTGATCCGGCCTCCTCTCTGTTTGCTTAGCCGAGTGCTTCCATATGACGGCACCCTCCGGGGCAGCATCTGGGCCGGCTGGAGGCTGCCGAGGGAGGGAGCGCGGGAGGGAGGGACGCGCTCAGAAAGGACCACTCACGGCTCCATGTTGTTCCCCCCTGCTCCTCCGCGCAGCGCAGCGTGGCCTCCCAATGCGGCTGGATGGGGATTCTACTCGCTTCGTTTTGAACGAATGCCTTGTGCTGACAAGCAGTGTCCTCCTGTTCAAACGTCAAATACGGGAGCTTGCTCTTTATCGGATGTACTTAAAGTCCGTATATTATGAGTCCAGGATATTTATCGTAGCTGTTTAAAGATAACAATAACTTTGCTTGTTATGCACAATTCTGCCTCACTGGTTCTGTGGAGCTGAGACAACAGAGACTACTGTAAAAAAGAAGGCGTCCATAAAGATTCAAGTTGTTGCGCTAGTCTGGTGCAGAATGCTCTCAGATTGCCTTGCACCACCAGGAAAATGCACATGCCCTCACATTGTGAGCTCTTATTAACACTTCCTTAGACAAGGGAATGTTCCCCACAGTATGGAAAAGGGCTTTTAATAACCTCCCCGCTACACACACACACACATACACACACACACACAAAGCTCACGGGGGGGAAACACAGACTTAAGCAATTATCAGGCTACTGTACGTCCACAGCACAGACCTACGCTAAATTACAGCGCTTAAACTGTCTGAGAAAATGCGGTGATAC
Source organism: Galaxias olidus (assembly GCA_026901105.3). NCBI lineage: Eukaryota > Metazoa > Chordata > Actinopteri > Galaxiiformes > Galaxiidae > Galaxias > Galaxias olidus. Next base: position 65,381 of record JAPMUY010002432.1, on the reverse strand, counting down.
CTCCAGGAAGGAACATGTTGTCCGTGACATAAACATCGGGCCCCGGGGGCCCCCGTTCCCTCTGTTCTTTTGTGCAGCGGGGCTGAGAGGCTATGGGGCCACAGTGTCCACCATGTTGGATCTGCAGTTTCACAGTTTCAGCAAAAGATTGGTGTTGCGTCCTCCACACCCGTGTTTCTGCTGTCAACAGTCAAACACTGGACCGATGAGAAAGGTTGATGCTCACTTGTGACATGCTGATTGAATATACAGTGTTACATGTTATCACAGAGGGAGTTTTGGAGTTCTGGTGTCCGTTTTCTACTTCTCCGAGAGACAAAAGCAAATCAACAGGACTTCCAAGGCTTCCTGTCCACTCTACGGTATTCATCTTAAATACCTGAACACTTTCCAGGACGAGCCAGAGCACATTGTGTTTATTGTGAGATATCATCTTTAATGATGTCGTACCGGTCAACCTGTAGTTCCTACCGCTGAGGCGTTATTTGGTTTGGGCCAGGATTGCCCCAGAGTGAACCCCCCTCCCGCCTACTTGTTCCCCTTCTCCACACCTCATGTGGGCCACAGCCCTCGTCGTGCACCTCCACCTCTCTTGTTTTTTCGGGGTGAGCACGGGGTTTTTGAGGGTGCGGGGGGGATGGGGGGGGGGGGGGGACGGTAGATTGTTAACCCTTGTTTCACACCAGCTGCTCAATGTGGGAGGGTCACAGTTCAGGCTGTTGCAAACTTAATTTACCTCAGGTGTTCTTCATTTCTGAACCTCGCCGACCGCATGCACCCTCCCACCCAACAGGCAGATACACCGGCTCCGCTGTGACCGTGTTTCTCTAATGCAGGGGTCAAACCCATGGCATTTCTGTTACAGCAGGGGAGAGAGGGCACGCGGGTCAACGTGGAAATGTTCCACTTCAAACAGGGTCTTATTACAGAAACTAGGGCGTCGGATTAAGTCACATAGTTGTACAAATGAGTGCATTTTTTAAAGAAACGGCCTCGGCTGAGCTAATCTTCCACGGTCCCTGTGAGTATCCCTCATTTCTCTGGAAACACCGCAGCCTCGCCGGGCTTCTTTTGATGGAGCCGAAACGTCTCTGAAGCTGCCAGAAAAACGTACACGGTAGAGGATAAACGTTCTTTCAACTCGGGGATCAAATTGTCAATGAAAACATTTGGGGCTGTTTGGCTAAAGCGCACGGCCGGCGTTTGGGAGCTCAACGTGCCTTGCCTCCCCCCCCCCCCCCCCCCGGCCGGTTCATTCACACTTACGTCACTCTGATGAGGCAAGGGGCAGAACCTCTTGGCTCAAAGCATTTCGGCCTGTCGTTCAGAGGGAGAAAAGCAAAAGTTCTGCTTTTATTGAATGTCAAACCGCAGTGGTTAAAGCAACACATAAGCCACTACACCCTACATCTATAACCCTCCCGCTCATTATGCTGCTCGTGGTGATGGAGTAGGAGGGAGCCAGGAACACAAGCTGGGAGACGGAGAGCAGGAAGAGGGAAAAAGAGAGTCCCGAGAGTGGAGAGAGGCCGTGGAGGGAGGGAAACGGAGAGGTGGACAAAGAGAGGTGAGCGAGTGGGGGGAAATCTACCGGAGAGGGCGAGAATCATTGCCAGCGTGTGTATGCAGCCCCCCATTATCTCACCTCTAATTGTTGATTGATCAGTGAGGTCCTTGAAGGAACCAGGGGGCTCTTTTCTTCCCATGGAGATTACGCCGTACTGTTTAAAGTTGCATCCAACCACGCACCGGCTGGAGGTCAGAGGGCAACCACATAGTAGTGGCTAATGGTAGCGAATAATGTCAATCACAGCAAATGACCCGCTGGTGAGACCTGCTCCTGCGTCTCGCTGGAATGCCAGGAATGAACTCTCTGAGTGAGACCTCCATCGTTGGGGGGTGGAGGTGTGTGTGTGTGGAGGGGGCTATGTGGCATGGCTGGAGCCTCTCATCTCTTTTTTTTATTTATCCGATTCTCTCTTTTCTCTCTCCCGCAAACGAAACACAGAGTCACGCAAACAAACTCGCACATCCACGCACGAACGCATAAACCCATTTTGGATGGAAGAGGTTGGCTTATTATCACTGACCACACTTGTCGCTGTTGTTTCCCCGATTAGGCATCTGTCAAACCTCCACCTCCCCTCCACTAACTGTTGCCGTGCAGCAGATTCCTCGTGCCTTCCCGTTGAGACAGACGCAGGTATCGGTGAGTCACGGCCTCAAACTGAGCCTTTGTCTAGCTTTATAATCCATTAATGGCTAACCGGGGGGATCTGTAATGACCGGGGCTCAGCCACTTCACAGCCTGCCTGTCACCTGTGTCCACGGAGACGGTGTGTCATGTCTTCCGTTCCGCTGCACATGTCCTCGGGTGTCTGGCCTCACACGCACACCAGCGCCGCGTCAACGCACGCTGTCGCCCCCTCTGCCTTAGCCGTGTAATCTGGGAGTGCGTGCGTGTGTGTGTGTGTGTGTGTGTGTGTGTGTGTGTGAGTGTGTAAGTTATGGAGAGAGCGTGTATAAGTGGTTTGATACATTTGTTGATCGATACGTTTTGGTTGAGAAATGACTCTATAGCCGATGAGGCAGAGGTCATGTTTGCTTCATTTTGATCCAAACACAACTGATGACTAGGCGTTCATTTCCCGTTCTCATTCCCCATCACTACCCGTTGTGACGTCTGTATTAACGGGAAGTATCTTCCGGCTCACCACGTATCCCATGGAACCCGTGGCCTCACCTCTCCTGTGTTGAGCTTATTTTACACTCCTCCACACCTCCCCTCTCACCTGATCATTCTTTAGTGCTTGTTTCCTACCACGTGTTCCCTCCTCACCCGCCTCCCCGCTCTCCCCCAGTCCGTGTAGGTCATGACCGGGGAGTACTACGGGGTCCAGGCCGGACTGACTGGCCGACTGGCTGGCTGACTGGCTGGCTGGCTGGCCGGCTGGCCGGTCAACTGCTCCCTGATGGGCTCGGGTGCAGGGTGATGTAGAGGCAGGCCGATTGGGAGCGACGGCTCGTGAGCCGTAATCCACACAGAGATGTCAGGGAGCATGTACCACATTCCCACAGTTCAGCAGCACTCACCCCTGGCTGTGCCACAGACCCCCCACACCCCCCCTCCCAGCCCCTCCAACCTCCACCTCTCCCACCCCTGAGCCAACGTCCCCCAGGCACACACCCCTCCTCTCCCTGGTACACTCCCCCCCGGTGCCCCCCAGGCCGCATGACTACAGGGGTGGAACAGCATGCCCACTCGAGGGGGGTAGGGTCTGGGGGTATTGGGGGTTGGAGAAAGATTTGTATCTCTGTCCTGAGACAGATAGAAGTGGACCGTCAACGTTTTCTCATCTTGACCCGCATGGCAAAAGGGCTTGCTAAAAGTTACAGTCGCACATTGCTGAAGAAAAAAAAAGAAACAACGTGACTCAAATATATATGAGTTGACGTGTGTGCAGAGGGAAGTGCTGGCCGTGCGTGTGTGTTCTGAAGAGGCAGGAGAAGCGACGGAAACCAACCCTGTGTAAAAATTCCACCCAGGCAAACACACCATGTTTGAGACAACTTTATGGCTTGGTTTAAGCACATTTCTGCACGGGAGAGATTGATGTACCTCTCAGTTGGGACAACATGCCTTAGTATATGACTGTGTGTGTCTGGGGCTGGGCAGCACGCTCTGCGCACTAATAAACCTGCTGCCCTTCTCCATGTGTGTGTGTGTGTGTGTGTGTGTGTGTGTTTGTGTGTGTGTGTATGTTCTGCCTTTATGTTTATGTGCGTGGGGATGGTGGTTATACCATTGTGTAGACAACCAATGCACTAGGACATACTTCACATATTGGGACATAATTAATAAAGTCCAGTGCCAGATAGAATTTTATTCAGTTGTCTACAGGAGAACTACATTTACAACACTTTTGCTTTTGTTTCTATATTTAACTTTGATTCCGCAATGTTAGTCCTTTAAATGACATGATGCATTATTCTTTTGCTTGGCTCATTTTAAATCAAATAAGGTATGTTAAATTTGCTTTATTTTCCTGTTAAATCAGCAATATTGGACTCAGTTAGTCAACCTTGTACACCATGTTGTTTGGTGTGTCCTTGTCCTAGTAAACTTCCTGACGTCCGGCTTGGTCTCTGAACTTCCTCAACATATCTCTCTTTGTTCCAAATGACAAGACGGCTACTATATCACATTAAGCCACAATGACACTCAAAAGCAAGTATTTTTACAACCTGCAAGCATCAGTGACCAAATCTAAAAGATTGGTTAATTCCGCTGTTGACCTGATTAGCAGCCAGTGAATGTGTCTAGGAGACGCAGCCAAGCCTTTTCAACTCAGCAAGGTGCCAGGCCGGGGAGAACGCTTAATGGGCCCAGAGCTGCTCTGAGCGCTCTGCTATGCTGCTGTCCACCTTTCAAGTCCCGGCCCTTGTTTTTGAAGTGAAGACTCAAGGCTATAAATCTCTCCCCGATATTTGCCAAAATCCACCTTTGTGCTAATTCTGGTGTTCCTCATGTCGGCCAAATGACTGAGTGAACGTGTGTCCGCAGATGAAGTACTTCATATTTCAGGCACACATGGATGCTGATGAGTTTGTTCTTGTGTGCTTAAGGAAAGGAAACCCCAGCTAGTCGTTATGAACACGCTCACTAGGACTGGAGGGACAAACTCTGGTTTGGTTTGAAATCATCGTCACCGTGTGCATGCGGGTTTCTGACGCGGCGCCAAAGAAAGTATGTTTGTCCATGTGGTCTTTGCACATGCTAGGTTTCCCCTGTGTTTTGTAAGTCTCCACATGCATGTGTGTGTGTGTGTGTGTGTGTGTGTGTGTGTGTGTGTGTGTGTGTGTGTGTGATTTTGTGTATGACAGGTCTCGCTAAAAATCATAAACAGAACTCACCCTACCCTCCAGTCCCGAGCCAAACGCCCTCCAGCAAGCCAACAAAACAAACGAGTTCGGTTGAATTTGTCACTCTAATTCGACCCTAAAAATAATTAAGTCATAGGGACCATTAACTATGTATGGCCATAATAAAACATTTCCCTGTACCAGGAGAAAAGAACGAAAGAAAGAAAGAAAGAATGGGGGTAAAGCTCTGGTCACAGGAAATGAGGTAATAAGGAGTGCACAGCTAGTCAACCTGTCTTGCTTTTGCACTGCCTTGCTGACCTGAGGGGAGCCAGATGAACTTGTTTTAGGGCTGGGTAGAAAGAGAAGGGCAGAAGGAGGGAGGGCGTCGGACAGTTGAAGAAAGGAAGGGAGGGAGGCAGGGAGCGAGGGGCAGAGGGCGAGAGGGGTGGAGGGGGAGAGGGGTGGAGGGGGAGAGAGGCGGAGGGCGAGCAGGGGGGATTTGGGGGCGAAGCACGCTCTGTAATCTTGCACTCAGCCAAGCGATCTCATGATGCAGGAGGCTTAGCCACTGCAGTGAAAGCAATCTAATGGCCAATGAGTAATCAACACTCTTGCCTTTCTTGACTAATATGCCTGTGGCCGGCTCCAGGCTCTGGATCAGGGGCCGCCTCTCATTAGGACAAAGCAGTTCCCAGCGCAAGGAGCAAAGCAGGACAAAGAGACAGTAAAAGCTGAAAGAAAAGTGAAAAACCTAAACCTTGTTTTGGCATCTGAGGCCGATATCGTCCCGCTTTCAAACTATTTCTCAGAAAACAATTAATTTGGTGATGTTTACGCAATTAAAAGCCATCAAACATTTCTGTCCGATATGTGCTTCACGTAGTCAAAGTGCAGCGCTCTTTTCCCCGAAATACTTAAGAGTGTCATTATAATCAGAGGACCGGCTTAAGTAGAAAACCTTTGCAGAAGAGAATGTTCCCTCGCTTCTCACGACAGCAGAAAGCCAAGCCTACTTTATCAATCTATTTAAACGAGGGCCGTTTCATTGTTTTTGGTCCTTGCTCCTGATATTTCAGCTGTCCTGGCATGGGCTGTAGTGCATGGCATGAGGGAGCGCTGCTGAACCAGGAGGAATAATACCAGAGAAGGGCCTATTTGATTCGATTTATGGAAGTGCATTAAATGACATTTATTTAGCTGGAAGGGTTGGGTGCCCTGGGAGCTGTGAACAAACTCCCTGCCCCAGCAGTAATTTAAGTGCCCACCCCACCCCTTCCACTGTGATGGTTCGATCCACCTGCAGGGGCACGGACTGTGCCAAGACCCAATAATAGGGTGACAGTCCAAGTGGCTTGATCACATGGTTATCTTTTTTTTTCAGAAACAAAATGTGTGCACGCCCGCTCTTTATTTCTCTCTGTTACACGCGCGCACGCACGCACGCACGCACGCACGCACGCACGCACGCACACACACACACACACACACACACACACACACACACACACACACACACACGCATACTCAGAGCGACCTCATAAACATGTTTAATGGCCCCCTTCATTCCCTCTACAATAGATCCCCTCCATCCACCTGAGCAACAACTGGTCCAAAAAGACCAACTTTGGAGAGGTTAATGAAACCTTGTTGGCTTTGGTTTGAGTACTTAATCAGTGCGCCTTTCTTCTCTCTATGACTCTGGCACAGCTAAGCAAGCCCCATTACATTTCTGATTGAAAATATATGTTTACTATCTCAACCAGCTCCTAAAACAAATGAAATGTAATATCTGTTCTGTTAACATATGCTTCATCTGCAATGATCATAGAGAAACGAATTTGCAATACTGTGCTGAAACAAATTGTACTACATGTGTTTTATCATTGATATATTTTACTTTATATGTCCGGTTCTTTCGATAAATGGCTACAATATTTTCTAGCAAACCAGTAATATAATAATTAATCACTTGATGGAGCACGTTGAAAATATGTGGCTTAATATATTGTTGCAGGTCGAATGGTTTTCATAAATGGTTCAGTTTGCGCTTTCCTCTTTTTCATTCATCTCTCATAGTTATATAGTTATTAAGATTAGTAGCTAAATAGTTTGACATGTCCATTAATATTCCTTACTCCCATAGTGCATTGGGATTACATGCAGGAATTTTAATTTGACAATAATACCACAAATTGCAAGAATAATGTACCTGTCTCCGGGACATATGTGGATTTTGCTCATTGCTATAAGCTCTTTTGTTTGTCTTAATTCATATTTTTATGCTTAGTTAGTGGTTTTATTCGAATTGTCTGGCCTGGAATATGGGGTTTCACAGTTGATCCCTCTCCTACAGCAGTGACAGAATCCACCTCTCACAGAGAAGAATAGCAGTGAAAGCGGAAGCCAGCTAACCTCTGTCAAAACTGCCATCCATCACTCTGCGTTTTAACCCCGGCCACACTGAAAGACGCCCAATTACTTGGGCCAATGAATGAAATAAATACGTCCTCACATTAGGGCCCATTACCAGCTCTCTCCCTCTCTCTCTCTCTCTCTCTCTCTCTCTCTCTCTCTCTCTCTCTCTCTCTCTCTCTCTCCCATTCCTCCTAGTTAAGGCAGGGAGCAGTGGCCCCCAGACCATTAGGGCTACCTGACATCTACTGGAGCTCTCTCTGTTGAGAGCCTGCCTGCCTGCCTCTCCTCCACCGGGGCCTCTATAGATAGACCACTCTACCTGCTCCGTGGCAAATGGCCCAGACAAATCACCTTGACAGAAATAGCCTGCCCTCTGAGACTTATCTGGCATGGTTTCGTTCACGTCTCTTGACAGGTATAATCGGAGGGTATGATTTGGTCATAAATTGGTTGCTTAATAAATTCCCTATATAGCATGGGTAGGTAGCCAGTTTAATCAAAAATAATATTGAATCATACTAATCTAGCAGCATCTGCAACCAATAGTGGCCTAATCGTTAACCATAATAGATTCTGTTTTGGGGTGCCCTCTCCCCCTCCTATGGCTGACAAAGCTAGGAGAGGTACTTGGTTTGGTTACATTATCATGTGAACAGACCAAAGCTGACCCTGGTGCCTAACTCTCTATCTGTGTTCCTTCTAAAGGGTGGCAAAGGGCCGCCTAATAATCCCATTAGCCATCCACCGTGCTTAACTCCTCTTACCCCTGTGGACCACTCTTTTAGTTGATTCCAGGTGCTCCATGTTTACAGGCATTTCTCCTCCTTTTTACTTCAAGGAACAATAAAGTGCGAGAGGCTCAAGTGAAGGGCGGGCGAGGGGGGGTCGATGGAGGGAGGGGGGGGGACCGGGGCAGGGCTGCTAGTGGAGTGGGTCCCTTTTTATTAGACAGCAAATGGACAGCCAGTGGGTTTATGATGTGGAAGGTCATTGTTGGTTAATAAGTGGCCACATGAGTGCGGGCAGGTGCTGTGTTAACACCTCCTCCTATAAGTCGCCTCTCTGGAAGCCACCATTCATCAGCCCAGTGTTAACGAAGGCCATATAGTCAATAGGTGGACGTCAGAAAAGGGAGAAAGAGGGGGGGAGAAAGAGAGAGGGGGAGAGAAGAGAGAAGTGTGTGATGTGAGGGGTTGGGGGTCAGAGAGTGACCTCTGATTTGATCCAGACAGGCCTATTTGAAGAGACGAGGTGTGGGGTGGTGTTTGGAACCTGTGTCAATGTCCGTCACTCTCAGGCTTATTGGGTATTTTCATGTCTGTGTGTGCTTGTAGATAAAGTGTATGCGCCTGGTAGGTAATGCAATGCCTTTCTGTTACAGTAAGTGTTTGGATACAGCATGTACATAGTTTAATGCCATCTGTTGACTACTGTTCTGGGAGTTGTCAAGCCCTGTCCAATCTGCCAACCTGCTGGAACGAGTGGAAGCTATTTCTCTCAGGTCATCCCTCTTGCTCGCTCCCTCGCTTTTCTCTTTTTTTCTCCCTCTCTTTGACTCTCTTCCCAGTACTTGTCCCAGTGACGAGCATACCCATTTTCCTATTTTTGTTGCAAGCAACACCGTGTTAAGTATTTCGAGCAAATTAATGGGAGGTTTTCAGTTGTCAGACATCACAGCTCTGATGTGGCACACCAGCAGACTGTTCCTCTCCCTCCGCAAACCTTCTTGTTTCCCATGTTCCAACGGAAACACCCAGCGAACAAATCCCCTTCCCTCGAATAGGTTCAAGCGTTTCCACTGAGACGAAAGACTTTCTTTGTGCTTGCAGAGCTTTATAATTGTCATAAAGCTAGCAAATCTTCCTTATCCGGTGTGTCTGTATGTGTGTGTGTGTGTGTGTGTGTGTGTGTGTGTGCGTGCGTGCGTTTGCGTAGGGAGGGGGATATGGTTAGGGAGTAGGGGGGTAGTGGTTGATGCTTCACAATGGTCAACTGAAAAGAACCATTCTTTAATTCAGCAATTAACCCCGTCCAGGTAAATAATACGCTGTTGTGCAATGGAGCCGTCACCGTTGCACGCCGATCCCTGAACCTGAGAGCACTTCAAAAAGAGCCCGGCCGGCCAAACGATGACAAGATGCTGCAGCAACCGCTTTTCACAAAGTATATAATGCAACGGATTGTGTTTCACTGTACACTTCTAGCATGGGGGGGTGGGGGGGGGGGGTGGAATAGCCCCCGTATGAGCGGGAGAGAGAGCGAAGGCGAGTGAGGGGGAGAGAGGGGGAAGGCGAACGGGAGAGAAAAGAAGGCTAAAGCACTGCTGATATCACAGATAACAAGTCTGGATGCACTTACCTGGCTGGAAACCCGATCGTATTATTTTAAATTCTGGGGCTCAAGCACTTCTAAAAGCAAAGAGTAGGGGACTCTGGAGTGGGAGGGGCCGAAGGAGCCCCTCCTCGGCTGTGACTGTGAGCGAAGGCGAGTTGGACTGTTGGACTTGACCGCATGTGTGAGAATTCAATTTGTTCATCTCCTGTTATCATAACCCACCCTGTAACCCTCATGCAAGCCCCCACACACACAAACACACACGCACACCGTGGCGGACGCTCGCCGTCCTAGCCCGACATCAGTGCGCTCCGTCGAGGAGCAGCAGTAATCTCTCGATCAAGCCGCCGCGCGCTCCAGATATGAGGAACCGAACCCGATCCAGCGACACGTGAGAAACGGCAGGGAGAGGTTTGACTGCTGGCGCGGCCCGGGGACCGGGGCTTTGTTAGGCAGGCAACCGATCTTTCCAGGGAGATGGAGCCCGTCAGGAGCCCCATTACAGGCCTTGTTCTTGGGCGTCCCGCTACCAGCGCACCGCCCTAAACTGGAGGCCCCAGTGCTGGGCCAGCTGGCAAACCACCATGGCGGTAGTGGTTTCACCGGGTTAGCGGGCTCCCTGGCGCTGCTCCTTGTTTGCTTGTGCGTTCGACTCCTCGTGAGCCTCCGTGAAGGCCATGCCTCTCTGCTTAGCTGCTCGTCGACTTCTCTGTCCTCTCCACCCTCTCCCCCTTTGCTGTGTTACCCTGCACCGTGCCTATCAACAGCTCTCACATTAGCCATGTGACCTTCTGTGTGTTTAGGGAGAACAGGGGGTTAATGGCGGCATAAACACACACACACACACACACACACACACACACACACACACACACGCACATACACACACACACACCGGACACCAGCTTCTACCTACTGTACATTTGTCATTTGACAAGAAAAATACATCATCTAAATTGAGCAGGGAACATAATACCGAAAGGAAGGGGAATGGGATTGGGTTACGCACGCAGGGGGCGGCCTAAATGATTCAAACAATAATAATCATCATTTATTTGTCTTAAATGAAACATACTTCACACCGACTTTAGACACGAGGAATAAACAAGCCGGGGAGAAAGGTCGGAGGGCTCTCGGGGGCCAGGCTCTCAGCGGGGCCTATATGTATTTCTCCATGCCAAAACAGAATTAACAGCGCACTGGAATCTTCTGCTATCGCCCCACTCCTCTTCTCCAATCGAACGTCCACCCCGCTTTCAAAGGACTCATTGATTAGTGCTTTTCCTACATACAAAACCGCTTCGAATGTGGCTCGCTCAACTTGTCAAGATCCAAATCAACTTGTGCTTCTGAAAAATGGGAAATAGTTCAAACGAGTCGTCCGCGTCCACGTTGCCCTAATGTGTGGAGGTGCAGATGAATGGACGCCGACAGAATGTGATTAGTGCCAGGTTAGATGTCAGTACTTCAGCGGCCTAAGATACGGCCTCTAATGACGTGTGTGCGGATCCCAGCCTCGGCCCTGGTCTGGATCAGGCATCAAGCTCTTTAGCATCCTGACAGGATGATGCAGCAGGGAAAAAAAAGAAAAGAAGAGAGAGAAAAAAAAGAGAAGAGAGGCGGCCTGGTTGGCCGGCCGGCCGGCGAGGGAGCGAGCGAGCGAGCAGGGCATCCTAAGCGATCTGTCTTCTCCCTTCACTCTGTGGTTTATTATCTAATCAGGGCCGCGCTCCGAGAGGCGACCACGCTCAATGGACCCAGACCACATGGCCAATAGAGCACCCAACAGACTGTGTCATCTCAGCCCGCTGGATCCAAAACAAACACGCACACACACACACACACACACACATACACACACACACACACACACACACACACACACACACACACACACACAGAGTGTTAGCTCTCCGACCAGAACAAGGTCCACGGAGCGCTGGGATGAAGTCGAAAGGTTTCCCACCCTCCCGTGGTGTTTGTTTTAGCTACTTTCCTCCTCTTTTTAGTCACTGGTGCTCTGCTGTTGTAACACAATGAGACTGAAGGATAGTCCAGGTGCTGGGATAAAGAGCAGAGTTACTCAGATGAATAAGATGAATAAAGAAACCTTTAATAATTATGTCTATTTTGAGAGTGTATTTACATACCTAGCCTTTATGCACTAAACATTGTAAAAAGCACATAATGGATTTGTAGGCTTTTTGCAACTTTCCCTGTATCAGTGTGATCTACAGTACCTTGCTGACAGTGAAATACTAGATGTGTCAGATACAAAACAGCCTAAAGTAAAAACACCCACCCAGACACACACACACACACACATACACACACACACACACACACACACACACACACACTCACACTACCTCTGTTAACCTCAAAACAGCAGAGATTGAGCCCCGGCAGCACCACAAAACAAGACAACAGGCAATTACAGAGCAGCTGGCCTTAATGAAAGTCCAGTTTCCCCTGCCCCAGGTAGAACCGCTCGACGTGATTGTATCTGGGAGACAATTACACTGTCACAATCAAAGGAAGCTGCCTTTAAGTAGTCTGTCAGGGCCCTCGGTGGGGCTAATAACCCACTCATCCCCTTCCCACCGGGTCTCCCAGGCCCTGAATCCTCCCTTTGTTCTGCACATCACCTGCCTCTCAATAGAATGCTCGGCGTTACACTTCAGGCACTTAGACGGCCCCCGCTTTCAAAGATAGCCCCAGCCCCAGGCCCCGGAGGCATGCGAGCTCTGAGATGATATCCCTCTCGCTCCTCTCCTCTCTTCTCCCGTCTTTTCTCTCTCTCTCTCTCTCTCTCTCTCTCTCTTCCAACCAGTGATCCCACGTCACGTTCTCTTCTCCTTGGCCCTGGCAGCAGAACAGCGGAGCAGGCATTTTCTGCGTAAACCTCATTGTGCTCAACATTAGCGTGGGCTGAGAGTTTTAAAACAGTGCACAGACCTCGTTGTCGTCGTCTTTCTCTCTCTCTTTCCCCCCTCTTGTTTTTTCCTGGAAGGCCGCTGGTCGGAGCCCCGGAGGGTGGATTGTAATCCTGAAAGCAGAGCGAGCGGCTGGGGGGGGGGGGGGGGGTCTAATTACCCCCGAGTTTATAGAGTTATTACACATCCGCAATGTGGGGAGAAAATGGATACACTCACTTTTACCGCAGGGTTTACAGGTTAGAGTTTTCCTCTCCTACCGTTATAAGTTGATACCTGTGTCATGTTTAGCATCAATTAAAAGTATACGGGTAATTAGAGAAGACACGGGGAGAAAAAGAGGGAATCCTGCAGTTCCTCTTCCCTCGTTTAATGATTGGCCAGCCGCCCCGACATGCGGCATGTCTGGAATGTTTGTCCCTCTATTCAGGACGGGAGAGTTATTGTGTCAGGCGAGGGAAGAAAGGGATCTATGTGGCTATCTCTGTACACACACACAGGAGTGCGCGTGCGCACACACCGATACACACGCATGGATTCACACAGACACACACACGTTCACATACACACACACACACACACACACACACACACACACACATACGTGCACAGGCATTAATGGCTTGTGTGTCTATGTAGGCTACCTGCCCACTGACCAATGTTGGAAGGGATAAGGGAGGGCTCGATGGTTCTAAATGATCCGTCAGTTGATCCGCGTTACCAGTCTTGGTTGAGAAAACCCCTCATTGCAGCTGGTTTTACTTTACCTGATTCATCACTGAGCACAAACGTACACTAATAGGTTCAATTTTATACCTTGTTTTTAGCCTCTTTCTCTCTCTCTCTCTCTCAGTCTCTCTCCCTCTCTCTCTCGTTTGTTTCTCTTTCTTTCCATCGCTCTCGCTCTGCTCCTCTCTCTCGTTCTCCTGCGGCCACTCTCCGTTTCCATTCTCTTCCCTTTCTTTATCTTCCCCTTCCTCTCTAGCTCACTCTCTCTGTCCCTGGGACACCCCATTCATTTATTTTTTATTAAACTTCAGCGCTCTCCAAGACTCATTTCCTCTCCCAGGCCCTTTCCTGCGGTTCCTAGTGGAACGGAGAGCACGCTGGGAGTTTCCCAGAGACTGGCAGGGGTCGGGATGTTGGTTCTGGGATGGTAAGAGCGGGAGGGAGGACCCTGGTTTGGGAAGCACCTTATTTCAACATAGTGTGTTACACTTTCCTGCAGCCTGTGAGAGCCTGCCGTACGCTAGGTCAAGGCACCAGTACATTTCTGTCGGTGTCCAACCCAGCTGATAAGCAGGCAGAATTCATGACCTGCAAAGCTAATGGTTTGTACTATATGGGCAATGCTTACTGTAACTCAACCTCCCGCTAAGTGAAGCAGATTGTTCATACACAAACCATATCGGGCTGCCATATCTCTTCTTGAAGAAATGTCACCGCGCACCAATAACTAAGCAACGCAGATGAAGTGCTGACCTCTCAATGTGATAAACATGGCCGTACCAGATGGGGTACCAAGCAAGCCTAGCAGGAGGGCCTCAACCGGAAAAAAGGGCCCACAATACAGAAGTTTTCCTCTGTTAAATTCACATCTGTTTGCTTTCCCTCTTTCGTTTAAGATGTGGCCACATGGAGGTCAAGCCTTTGCACGAATCCTAATGTGAAATAAACAGTCATACTTCAATGATGTAGGGGTAGAGGCACATGAACATATGAGTTTGAGATATATTTAGTCTTTAATCTTGACTCTGTGTGTTTGAGTGTGCATGTGTGTGTGTGTGTGTGTGTGTGTGTGTGTGTGTTTGTGTGTGTGTGCGAATGTACTGTACTGTACATACAAGCATGGAGAGAATTAGGGGGAGCCTAAGCAGTTTTATGAAACATGTACAGAAAAAAACATAATGTTATTTTCATGGTCTTTAAATGAACCATCTGGGTACTTGCTGGCAGAGGGCCAGGTTTTTATTAGGTTTATTTTCTTTGCTGAAATGGTGTGCATTGCACACTGGGGCAAAAGCTTTTGACACAGGGGTCCCAGAAAACCAACCGGAGCTTTTATATTACCCAAGTAAATGGTTATGTACGAAGTGGTTAGAGCATTGTTTGCAAATTAGTATAAAAAAAATGTAAAACCACGAGGGTTTAGGCCCTATTTTTCTAGTAATATTATCTAATAAAGGCCTCTATTTTCTTGTAATATTATCTAATAAAGGCCTCTTGTTTGGCAGGTCGCTGGTGCGAATGGCTAGAAAAACAGTCAGCAATTTTGTTTCACAGCGTACGAGTGATTTTCAAATATGTTAAAATAAAGTCAAAAGGTACAGTAGTAGTTACACCACTCCAACACCCCATTCCCCTCCACACACACACACACACACACACACACACACACACACACACACACACACACACACACACACACAGGTCCTATCCACTTCTCTGCCTATTCAGACGAGTTACAGGAAAGATGACGGTGTAGGCTGCCTCCCTCCAGTAAAAGTGGTGCTGTACCAGAGCATTCATCATGACCCAACAAGCTGACTTCCTGTCTGTCTGCTGATGGCAAGCTGTTAGCTTAATGAGATGCATGCCAGCGCTGAGGGGTTGAGGGGAGACAGATTGGACCTCCTGCTAACTGGTTCCAAAGCGGCCGCAGACCTCACCCCACCACCAACCCCTCCAGGCCAGGCCTTTGAGCAACTTGACCCTCTTTGCATAATTTAACGCCCTCGACAGCTATCCTTTTTGGACAACGCAGTTTTCGCTTGCTGTTTTAAGTGTACATATGTTGGTCTGTCCAGGCATTGTAAGTGCAGCTAGCATTACTTCACACTGTAAAAATAGTGTTTCTGATATAGGCCATATGTGGGGAACTTTACAATGGGCAGATTGCAAGTTGTGGGTGTGGTTCGTTCAGCTAAAAGTTTTTTTTTTATATACTGATATTAGACAGTGTAAAACAGCTTATTGTTTCAGTATACACTTCAGCTGTGTGGAAGTAACACCAGCTGAAGCTTTTTTAACAGTGTCATTTCTGTTCTGATCTCCCATTTTTCCTCCAATTAAGCTGGGTGCAAGAACCGCCGAATAATGTCCAGTGTCTGCAGATTGTCTTCATTTTTTCTCTCATCACATCTAACCCAAACAGGAGATCCCATTTATTTTCTTTCTAGGAGAGGGAATTCTCTGGGATGTTCTCTGGGATTTTCTCTGGCGCGGAGCGAATGTTTTCTGAGGGGTTTAACACGACCCCCCGCCCTCCCTCACTCTCTCTCTCTCTCTCTCTCTCTCTTTCTCTCCGTTCTGTGAGGGAAGTGTCTGACGGTGTGAAACCTCCTCTCAGGACTCGTGTGCTCTCTGCCTGGCTTCACCCTGACAGTGATAAGTAGAGATAGTACTATCACTAAAGCCTTCACAGTTCACACCCATGGGCTGTCCATATGGGATAGCCCTGTACATACCTATACCTCTTCCTTACAAATAACAATCCGTTTTATTTGTAAGAGAACTGGACTGAACTGTTCGTCATTTTGTAGGTTTTCTCACCAGGACTCTGGAATTGTTAGTAACATTGTTCTTCTCGCGACCTGTTTGAAAACAATGCTCCGGTCTTGACACCTAATCCCTAGTTAAGATATGCACTGTTTGCACAACCATAAAATTGAATGAGAAAGATAAAGTATCACTTTGTTATGATTCTTATCATGATAAGGCTATCAGCTCATGATGCCATCCTCATTGTTATGTTTTAGTGCCACATTGCTACAACGGACATTCACCTTTAAATATTATTGTCAGATTTCAATTAAGGACGCTCAGAGTCCTTGGGGAACCTTCTATGGCTATTGTGGACAATAATTACACCAATGTTTCTAGTGCTTTGTATATATGCTTAACCTGAAATGAATTTTACGAAAGAGTGTTGCTAGACTAAACAAAACATTTCAATTACATATTTACAATCCTAACGTTTACTAAAGGTGTCATTTAGAGTTACAGTGCGTTGCTAGTGCTGTGTTTATCATGCAATCCTAAAGGACTAAAGGTTTAAATGCTGGAGCTCCATCCACTGGCCATAACCCAAGACAAATCCATACCCGGTGACAAACACAATCACTCGATTTTTGTTTCAACCTTGTACTGAAAAAAAAAAAACTTGATAAAACAGTGAAGAAAATTAAGTATTTTTTTTAAATACAGTACAAACAAACAACACACATGGTGCACATACTTATGTTCCAGAAAAAGAAACGGCTCTCAAGATGTGTGCAAACCTCGGAACACATACTCTCTTCCCTTGGTCCTTTTCACAGTGATGAATTATTATGGGCCAGGGTATTGGAAGTCACTTTTTTAATTTTGGGAGAATCCTAATTGACCACAGGTGTGGAGTTCTGAGGGTTTTTTGAAGTTCCCTTCTCTTTTTTCCGTTTGCAGTGAACCAAGGTCGTGTACCACGCAAGCCCCAGTTGGAGAGCTTCCCTTCTTCTTAATTCCAGGCGTTCCTTAGGTGTCTTAGATGAGTTGATGTCCTTTCATCCCCTTCAGGGAAGAGGAGGACACCGCCAGTCTCCACTGTCTGTCCAGCTGCGCTGTGGTGTAACTCCGAGCATTCCTCCTGTTGCTCTGGTCACTCCAAGAGTGTGTCAGTGGGGTGTTTGTGTGTGAACGTGGGTGTGTGTCAGTGTGTCTGTGTGTGTGTATGTGTGTGTGTCAGTGTCTGTGTTTCCCTTCAGCAGAGCCCCTCACAGCCAAGCCATTTTGGGAAAGGCCAGCGACTGGAGAGAGGAGTGGATATTGGATTAGAAAAAGACATGGGAAATAAATCTCTCTCTTCCCCGCTCTATCTCCCATCCACAGGATTTATGATGTTTAACAGAGCCAAATAATATACAGGCAAAAAAATAAAATAAAAGTGAGAGAGCGGGGAAAAAAAACAACAACTTATGAAATTGTGCTTTTCACAATCTCACTTTGCAGCCTGTCTTGAGTTAGCGCAGCCCAGCGCCTCACAGCTCCGGGGCTGATTGATTGTGAAGCCTGCGATTTGTGAGAGTTTAGCTGTTTTTCCAGATGAGGTTAGTGTTGCGTTGAAACACAAGCAAAAAGGAGAGCGGGTGGAGGGCAGCCCTGACTGGCTTTAATGGGTAAATCCCGGCTAGATAAATGACTATCCACTGGCTGGGAGGTGAGGTAATCAGCTCCTCCCTGGAACATATTTGGACCAATTTATGTACAACTAAATCGATGGTAAGTATTTCCAGTTTACCGTTTAATTGCAGTCAGCTGGAACATGTTGCATTTTGACACGACAGAGACGGAGAGTGAGAGAGAAAGAGGGAGAGAAAAATAGAGAGGCACACACACACACACACATACACACACACACACACACACACACACACACACAGAGAGTATGAAGGTGCAGCAGGTGTGCTGGCGTGGCAGAGTTTCGGTCCAATTCGTCTCAGAGCCATGACTCAAGGGCACTCACACCACCTCACTCTTTCCATCAGTACAGTCTTCTAATTCAGCGTGTGAGCTCTCCTCTCACCTCGAAGAAAACCTAATGTGACACACCAAAGAACATTGAGACATTTTTTTTAGGTGCAGTGTGTGCATGCGTGTGTGTGTGTGTGTGTGTGTGTGTGTGAGAGAGAGAGAGAGAGAGAGAGAGAGAGAGAGAGAGAGAGAGAGAGAGAGAGAGAGAGAGAGAGAGAGAGAGAGCGGGCAAAATAAACTGCTGGTGTGTGTGTGTGTGTGTGTTGGTGGGTAGGTTGGCGTATTTATGTGTTTGTGTTTGCTTGTGCGCAGAGGTGTGCACGCATGTGAATAGGACGGAATGACCAACTTTAAGACGCAGCGCTTTTAAAAATCAACCGATTTCGCAGGAGTCAAATTCAATCTGCGCGGGGGTTGTGATTACTTAAAGGGAGCTGTGCCTCAGGACCTCACAATGAGGTATCTATTACAGCCACTACCAAAGAAATGTTCTTTTAATTAGCCACATTCATCTTTTGTCCATGTTTTGACAGGAATTCTTACGTAAACATACATCACAAAGAAGGGCAGACCAACAAAAAGCATGGTCATTTTTATGTTTGACAGAGCCACTTGAAAAAAGAGAAAAAAATCCTAACTGTGACCTCGCTCTTGCACGTTTTACTCTGCACAATTCTTCATCTCCTCCTCCTCATCATGTTCAACATTTGAAGCACCTGTGCTGGGTGGGGCTGATGGCTTTAATTTATGAATAAAAATCTGCACATTATGGGATCATGTGCAGATTATTACCAGTCAAGTGTGAACTGGTTCAATGTTATGTAACATTGGATTGTAATGCTATTTTTTTAACTTGATCTCCAACTAATCCGTTAAATTTATTCCGCAAGCTTCGGAATGTAACCTTTGGGAGTCAACAGTTTACAAAAATGTTCTTGTTTGAAGATTGTATGTGTAAATGGCGAGATGTGATTATCTTCCAGTGATTATATATCGGCATATTGTTCACAGGGGCTGTGGGCTTGGTCTGAGTGGACCTGTGTGTATGTATGTCTGTGTGATTCTCTGGTCAGTGTATAAAGCTTTGGCTGCTCTGGGGTCAGACAGCTGATCTTGACCAGAGGACAGGGCGCCCAAAGGGACAGTCACGCTACACTGTGGTGTGGGCAAAGTTAAGGCCGCAGCCCATCCAAAAAACTCCAACTTAAAACGTGCTTATTTGAAATGTTTAGGGAGCAAAACTGTACCGGAGAACGTGTGCATTTGTATTTGTTTGTGCGTCTGTGTGTGTGTGAGAGAGAGAGGGAGAAGGAGGGAGAGAGAGACTGACATTTTAAATGCGAGCGGGTAAGAACAAACCTCCCTGTTAACCTCGGTGTTAAAGTCTGAAAGCCTGCCTGCAGCCCATTATGCCACATGTCTATTGTGTTTCCCGTCAGCTTTTAAAGGGATGGTGTGAATTTTATTGAACCCCAAACCCACGTGTGGACATTCCCCCGCCGGGGGAGATGGGAGCGGACGCCAGCCGTCAGAGGCCGGACAGGAGAGCGGACGCCGAGCGAGAGAGATGATGTGTTGCGCCGGAGTGTTTCGCTTCGCAAAACGCCGCCGAGCGCCCGCGCCATTGCTAACGCTAACCGTGGCTGTTGGGCCCCAGCTCCCCGACCACTTTTCCTTTACAATGTGCAGGTGCCGAGGCGAGGCGAGGTGAGGAGAGGCAGAGGGAAGCCTGTGCCATACTACAGGCCAGCCTGAATGGCGTAATGGGAACTGCCAGCTGTGGGCCTAATTACGGCGCTAGCGTGGCGGAGGGGATCGGACCTGTTTTTCTTCGGGGGACACACAGCTGAAGTGTAAAGTCCAGTGTTTTGGGAAGGCGAGCGGTGGACACGGGCCGAGGGAGTCGAGCTGCATCGTGCAGAGGAAGGAATGCGTTTGCTCTTTGTTGCTCCAAAACAAAATGCCGCCGCAGCCGCCGCCTTGTTCGTCACTTGTCGTGCCAGCCTGGCATCACCTCTGTTTGTCATCACCGCCGCCATCGTGGGACCCACGTGGACGGCTGCCCCTCTCATCAGAGGACTGGGTGGACTGGGCATTCTCTGTTTTCCCGGAGATCACACGGAGCACCTATGGACGATTTTCCGTTTCCACCTGGCCCACTCCGACAGCGTGACCCCGGTCGTGGTGCCGGCTGTGGGGACAGTGGCAGTGTCATGGCAGCGTAATGCATTGTGCTTGGCCGCCTCTTCTGAAACATTTCGCTAATGGCGTTAATGCTCTTGAGTACTTCAGCCGTGGCTCTGCCAACGGAGCAATAGGAAGAAAAGAGAGAGAGAGGGAGGAGGGGCGGGGGGGAGCAGTTGAATCTAAGCAGATGGCACTTGTTTTACTTTCTGCCTGGCCATCTGGAGTTTACTTAAACTGATGACTTCATCATCAAACACTGGCCCACCAGCCAGCTACGGCACTCACCGCACACAAACATGCACACACACCCACACACGGACACACACGCACATACCCTGGCAACTTGGACCTCCATACGTACAGTGTGCTGAGGGCGCAAAGGCCACAGGGCTAGTGCTCTCCATGGTAGAGGCTGGGAAGTGTGTGTGAATGTGTGTGTTTGGGAGGGAATTGAAAAGAAAGCATGTTTATGTGTTTACGTGTTCTCTGTGTGTGTGTGTGTAGTTTGAGCGGTTGCCTGGGTGTTTGTTTGCAGACCGCTTTTTTCCTCACAAAGTGTGAGAATGTTGTAAAACTAATACTCAACTTTTCATTCAGTGTGACAATTCTGGACTCCAGGATGCCATCGTTAATCCAAATGTCCCTTGGCATTTGCTAACTCCTCTCTCCACTACATAAACAACTTGAATCATTGCAGTTATGTAGTCTGTCCCAGCTCCCCAGTCTCTTGGACTTGGTCAAAAGCAATTATTCGGCTTCATTTATTTGGAAACTCCTACTTGTGACACCTGTACTTAGAAGACTAAGTACCAAAGCAATGCGGCCTATAAGGGTAAACCTTCCTTATTCAATGAAGGAGGCAACTCCTTAGAAGGAGATTGATATGTTATTCTTTTTATCTACAGTACACGTATGTCGATTTGAGATCAGAATAATCTTTCACAAGCAAACCACAAAACACACAGGGTAGCAATGCAACACAAAATGCCAGTGGACGTGCTATCCTTGTGCACATCTTGCTGTGTCTTCAATGACTGAAGGGGGGGGGGGGGGGGTCATTAAATATAATTATTTGCTTTGCATTACTTTGCATGCATATTGTATGTGTTATACATTAAGTCTTAAATGGGATGAAAAAGTCCCATCCAAACGAGAAGTCCTTGAGACGTCTGTGTGGTGAAACCATGCTGTCTACCACAGAGCGTATCTAAATGGCCTCAGCTCCTAATAAGGGAGAACAAAGGGGCTAACAAAGGACACGAAGATTCCTCTGTTTTCCTGGCATTTTATAGACTAGCTGCAAGGCGAATGCCCAAACCCAACCATGAAGGAATCTGTTTGTTGTGGTCATGTGTTTTCAGGTTAGACACAGTGTCTGACAGTGTTTCATTCAGAGGCCAGTCTTTTCCGGCTTACTTTTTTCCCATCCCGCTGCTGTTTCACATTGAGTATGTGTGTATAACACACACACACACACACACACACACACACACACACACAAAAATGCACCTGGGGCTGTTTAACATGACATAAATGAAAAAAAGGCAACATACTGGACTTATAGCTCACTCATATTTAATGTCATCAATAAATTCCATACATTTACTAAAGACTGAAGATTCTATTTTGATTTCGAACATTCAGCTCTGGGAAAAAGCGAGGAGTTAACAAGCTGTGAGCACTTGTGCATGGGGCTGTAAATGGCTATGCGGTATTTAATCCTATGGCCTGTGGTAGTTTTGGTGTGACTGGGCGTCTGCTTGCCAGGTTCTGTTTCACACGTCTCCTGCAGCACAAGGGCTCAGGTAGTTGGGCCTGGGCCCGCAGAGGGCCCCCGATGTTGGATGCCCTCACTGCTATGATGCTGGTGGTTTGGCTCCTTCACAAGGCTGAAGCTGTAATGGCACAGTAATGAAGAGAAACACAATCCCACTGCACTGCAGGCTGACTGACTGGAAGAGTCAACTGCAGCCTCAATGATTTTGTTCAATTTGCTGGCTAGAAGACTACAGCAGATTAGATTTCCCCTTAATTAATCTAATTGGTTGGAACTGAGTTTAAATGACGTACATTTTAGCTGAATTGTATTTGAATTGAATTGTACATTGAATTGTATTGTAATAAGACAGTATAATCAGCAACCAGCAAACTTATACAAATTTATAACCAAGAGTTTGAAATAATTTCATTTTAGTTTTTTCTTTACTTTGTTTGTTACTTTTAAAATGTATTTACATTCATATAATTAATTCAAAAATATTTAGACAGACTGTTACCAAATTAATCCCCACACATTTTTTCCCAAATTGTTCTATAGGAAGGCTTTTTGTTCCCATTTTCTTTGGTAAGAACAATTTAACTCCCCCAGGCATTTTTCATCAGACACTTATATGATCTCTCCGCGTGTGTTTTGAGAAGAGGAGGGGGATGTAGGTCGCCTCCGCAAAAGAAAGTGAAATAACTTTCAAAAGCATTTCTCTTGGCCCACTCGCCCCTGAACAAAGCCTGCTGTCAACTGGTCAAGGTTTCACTTCCTAATTACCTTCTCCTGGGGCCCAACGGCCAGGCCGTAGCCTAACGCGGGCCACTCCAGGTCCACGGCATTCTTTCTCAGACAGCAGGCCTCTGCAGCCTGGGTGAACCGTCTCTAAGGAAGTTGCTAGATGCATGGCTAAACACGGCTGAGGCCAGCATTGGGCCCTGTCTGATCTGATCTGTGCTGACCCAAGGGCTTGGCTGGCTATTTGTTTACTTGGGGTAGTCCACAATGCTTGAAAAACAAGGATGAGGATTAATGACCCCTCGCCAAAGCATATTTGGACTAGTGGTCGTCAGACGTGCAGTGTGTGTGTGTGTGTGTGTGTGTGTGTGTGTGTGTGTGTGTGTGTGTGTAGTTGTGCCTGGGGGTCTTATTGGAAGTGTTGGAGTCCTGTTCGCTTTCCTGTTCACAGCATTAGGAGCATTTTGTTTGGTAATAAATCTGATTTGAATGCAGTCATCTTTGGTTTTTCAAAGTAACCGACTTTGCAGTAGATCCCATTCTTGGGAACGTTCCATACTCTTTTAATGCTAAGCTCATTCCTTGATTATGCAGAATAAGACTTTTGAGACGATTTATCCCGAGTCGTTGTAAGGTTGTAAAAAGTTCATGCCCCTTTCTTTTCACTCTTATTTCTTTTACCGCTGTTATATAAATACAGTAGGGCATTGGGGACATCGTAAGGGAAAGAAAGAAAGAAAGAAAGAAAGAAAGAAAGAAAGAAAGAAAGAAAGAAAGAAAGAAAGAAAGAAAAAGAAAGGAACGAGTGGAGGTGAAACAGAGGAAAGGCCGAGTGGGTTCCTTATTGAGTCGAGTGCTGAGTGATTTCCATTGACTCTCCTTTGCCACCCAGGTCACTCACAAGAACACCCAGACAGGAATTCCACCCAAGCTTATCTCACCACCCCATCTACTGCCACCAACGAGGGGAGGCAGTCGGGAGAGAGAGAGGAGGGGGAGGGAGGAATGGAGGAAAAGAGGGAACGAGGGGGAGATGGAGGTGAGAGGGGGTTTCAGGCCTGGCTGGGGGGTGGTGGTTATGGAGTGGGGGTAACAGGGCAAAAGCTGGGGTAGGGGGATACTGCATTGCAGACTGGGATAAGGAGAAACGACTCTGTTGTGAAGTAAAGCAGCTCCACAGGGTGTGTACCAACTTCTGTTGTTGATCGGTCACTGCCAGAGAAGTTGAACAAAGAAGCAAGTAGTCGTATAGTGGCAGGGAACAAACCTGGACAAAACCATTGCAGTTCCTCAAAAACGTAAAAAAAAATATTGGTGAATACAATTTGACCTGCTGTGCACTTGAACAGGCCACACAGTGTAAGTCATCTCTCCAGTTTAAGTCATCTCTTCATTTGGGTCCTCACAACTACGCCAATGTTTTTCTAGTGGAGGAACCACTTGCTTGCTCCCAAATCTGCTAATCCCGTCATGACTTCAGGATTGAACTCAAGGTTTAGAGCCAGTAAAGCAGGCCGACGGTTGGGAAACACAGCACAAAGTAGAACTACTGCTGCACTGTTCCTGTGCTTGTCTAGGAAGCAGATTAGAAACGTTCCGTCCTTTACCTAATTGGGATGTTTTCATAATATGTTGACGCTTGTGTCTATTTCTCCATTTACTTAGAAAAAGTATGAGTGTGTTAATTATACTTGCATTCTTTTCTAATATAACATGCACCCACTAATCTTTCAAAATGGTCTATCCTAGCAGGTCACGGGTGCTGCTGTCTAGACCCAGCATGCTCCACCTCTTTCCAGTCTCCTCTGACCCACTGCTGACTGCCCATCACACCAGAGGATTCTCTAAGGAGCCACATATTGTCTCAGGACTGACTGCTGGTGAGGGGTGAGACTTCCCCTTCTCCTTCTCCACACAAACAGCACCTCACTGCACTTTTGCCTGCTCTTTTGTTTGTGTAAGGATGTGTTTGTGTTAATGTGTGTTTGTGTGTGGGGAGTGATTTCGACAAGGGTCAGCGTAGATTACCCTATGTCCAAGCACCTGCACCGACCCCCTTCCTCCGACCGGCGATGCCCAGTAAAATCCCACTCGGCCTGGCCTTGTCCCCCTCGACCTCTACTCACCTGCTGGTCACCTGTTCACACAGACCAATGCTCTGTTCTTTTCTTCTCTTTGTCTTTGTGTTTCTGCCACATTCCCTCTTTTTCCTTTTACGTCCATCATTTATGCCATCTAATTTCTTTCCCGCTCCTTTTGTTTTTTATCCGTCTATTCTGTGTCATACGCTCTGTGATTGAAGTGCATTAAGACATGCATATTGCATTTCACTCCTCATTTAATATTATGTTTTCATTGTTTGGGTTGGTTTAGTTTTATTTAGATTTACCTGATTTACCTGCTTTTTGTCTGTTGTTAATGCTGTTTGTGTGTTATTGTTTAACCCTAACCCCAACCCTTTTTGTATACCATGTAAAGCATCTTTTAAATTTCACAAAAGTCCTATATCAATAAAATGTATTGTTATTATTATTAAATCGACTAAATAATCTGACTGATATATATATAGTCTCTGATATAATATTAGGACTATATAATATTATACAGGCAGTATTTGTTGGCATAAAACAAGGAGAACATCCTTTGATAAAACTTAATGAAAGTTTTGCTGTTACTGTTATAACAGTACCCTTACTTTACTTGGACTTTCTAATTGTTTGGATGTTTTGTCATATCGCTTCATTTTATGTACTATTTTGAAGTACAAGAAAAAAATGTCAGGAAAAAGGTGGACTTCGTAATTCTCAACATGTTTTACGTAGGTGCTAACTCTAACCGAAACAAAATATAAGAAAATAAAAGACTGCAATAAAAGACTATATCCAACATTTTAGATTATGTCGCTGAAGTAATGGAAAAAATTTGTCTAGCAGTGGAAATAGCAAAAACAAAATATATGTCATTTAAATATGCAGCAGCATTTAATTAATGATACCTATTTCTAGTTATGTGAGAGTTGCCGTTACTCATACCATTCTGTATTCCATTAACACATTAACTGATATCCATCAGTGTTTCAAGTCATAATATTTGAAAATGGCCAAACAATGGAGTTGATACATTGGCATCATCCGTTTTCCAGGGGGCGTTTTGCGGTGGGCTTGTGCTTCTGAGTCATCCATTTAACCCTTTGAAAATGTGTTTTATACATTCCACTCTTACTAAACTGATTAAGGATGTCTGCCCTCCCCTCTGAGAGGTCGGCAGTAGTCCTAAACCTGCGTGGATTCAGAATTTAAAGTGATCAGTAATGGCTTTTAGAGTCACACATCCTCCCCGTCCCTTTCCTGGTGCTGGGGCCATGACCCTATGGGCAGGAAGAAGGAGGGTGCTTTGTGTCTGTGTATGTTTGTCTGTGTCTGTCTGTGTATGTGTGTGTGTGTGTGTGTGTGTGTGTGTGTGTATGTGTGTGCATGCGTGTGTGTGTGTGTGTGTGTGCGTGCATGCGTGCGTGCGTGTGTGTGCGTGTGTGAGTTAGAGAGAGTGCAACACAACAGTGGAAAGTTGAAGCCGAGTGTTTCTGACTTGATAACTGATTTGCCCTGGTGTTCACCTTTAGTCTCTGATGTGACTTGCCAGCGAAGGGGTCACTGAGTGGTACTGCGGGATTTAAGCCAGTGGACTCAATAGTTCCTCTAAATCCCATCGAAAATGGTGTCAATCAATTGTAAATGCCTACAAGGGGCTTCCTATATTAGTTCTCTTTCATTTCATTGAAGTCACAGAAGCAAAAATAAGTATGCACTCAACCATTTCTCCCAGTTTTGGGCGTACTTGTGATTCTCAGTTTGCTTGAATGTTGAACATTAGAACAAAATATGTTTTTTCACATCTCTTTCCTCGTTTCCTCAGTAAGTGACAAAAAAAAGAATTGTGCCAAAACAAATAATGGCAATTATCAAAAGGGCTCATTATCTCGTGTTTCCCTTCCGCAACAGATCCTCAGCCGTGGGCTGGAGGGTTGCCACGGTACTCCTGAGTCACCAGTGCGAAGGGGAAGTTGAGTCGGAGTGTCGACAAGATGGATGGTGAGAGAAGAGGCCAAAAACAGCCAACGAACACCGAGTTGGCCATCACACCACGCACTGATCAAAACCATGCCGGGACAAGGCAAGATTACACTCCTAACTGGGCTTAACAAATTGAAATCAAATCTCCTTTTGTCTTCCCTCGAGTTTGGACATCGTTCCTTTTTAGTCCAATTTCCTATCGAGTGGGTTGCTGCACCCGAAGCCAGAAATCAAATGTGTAGTTAATCCACATCCCCTTCCTTTCTTATTAATTGCCGTCTTCCGATTGGATCGTCCATAAAGATTAAAAGGCTGTTTTCCTCTGCTTCGGGTTACAACGAGCAGCCCGGTGGGATCGCCATGTTATACTGGTGCTGACAGTGTCAGATCAGAAACCTTAACCACACAAGAAGTCAGAGCAAGAGAGCCTTGCCTCGTTGGACAACAGAGTTACAGTTGCGTTCCTGTTTCTGGGGGAGTCACACACAGTGGCCAGCGATATCCTCCAGGTGGTTGTAGGTCACATGCTTAGAGTATAAAAGTACAAGTCTGCGCTTCACAATGGAACCAAGCACGTATTTTAACAGCTGCCATTGTAAGTTCTCAGCAGAATATTGAATGGTATCACGGCCCAACAGGCATGTTTTAATGTACAAAAAACCCCACTGTGAAATCAGCGAAATGGGCCCCAAAGGTTCAAATCAAGACCCTTATAATTTGTTGATATTTCAGCTATTGTGAAATGTAAATGTACAAAAAAAAAAAAGAAAAGATAAACCATTTAACCGTTAATTATTAAAATATGTTCAGGGCAAATATTTCTAGGCGGGCGATGCAGATGTGGACCTGGATAAGATTTGACAGAAACAGGAATACATTTTTGGCAAAGGACAAGTGCCATTAGGGAGTTTGTTGAGTACTGCCACCTCTCCTAAGGGCTCTAATGGCTACGGCTGGCCTTTCATGTGAGTAATGCTGTTTATATTAGGCCTCTGCTACTACATTAGTGTCCTTCAAATGTCTACCTACCCACACTGAAACATTCAATATTTCTAAATACTTCATAGCCCTCCTATGTAGAGGCTATTATCAGGAGCCTCTCACCAATGGAAACAATGTGTGTGTGTGTGTGTGTGTGTGTGTGTGTGCGTGTGTGTGCGTGTGTGTACGTGTGTGTGCGTGTGTGTGTCTGTGTGTTTGGGGTTTGTGTAGGAGCGTTGAAGTAGTGCAGGAGTAGCTGAAGTACTTCATTAAAGAATGGAAGGTATGCAGCCATTGCTGTGGGCTGCCCCACGCCAGCCGCTCTCTCACCTGCAGCACCACATGGGCAGCAGTGAGGCCGGGGCCTGACCTTTTCATTGTAGGGTAAAACAAACACTGACCCCTACAGGTCTGCAGTCGTTCCTGCACGCCAAGGCTCTACGGACCCACCTGCAGAACACACTTGCCAGCACAGGATTAGAAAAGGCAACCTCGTTTTTGTTGCTAATAAATTGTTTCAAAAAGAAAATGCACGCATGTACAACGATGCTTCCAAGTGCATTACAGCGGTAGACAATTATGAGCATGGGAAATAGGAGTAAAAGGGGAAACTACAGGGTGCTTATATATTTTTTTCTGTATGATAGCTCGAAAACCTGCTGCCACATTTGTGCCAACAAGCCAAGGTTACTTCGCTCGCTCGCTCGCTCGCTCGCTCGCTCGCTCACTCACTCACTCACTCACTCACTCGCTCACTCCCCATCTGCACGTTTTCAACTCTGTCTTACGGTCTTGTCGTGGCTCTAGAAAGCGATACATAGTTGGAATCATACAGCGGCAGAGCTTCCAGTCCCCCCTCATAGTTTGCAGACAGAACAATCAGAGAGTAAGACACGGGAGTCAGGCAGTGTTCCACCATGGCCGCCTTCCCAGAGTCTCTGATCACCAGATATGAGTGTGCATGTCATCAGCCTCTATGAAAATCCTTAACACGCAACCCGGAAAGTTGACCAGATCCACATATGCACAGCTATTCATTCACAGACATGATCCTAATATCCGATTCCTTCTTTGTCCGTGTTTGCATAGTCCCACTTAGTCCCTACACTTGAAACGAAGCATGAGCGAGATGGACCTTTGTGGGGAGAGACTCGACGAGCACAAAGCACACCACTAAACAGAACAAAAATGACCCGGACACATTTTTCTATTGTTTGCGGTGGTGTTTCTTTCCCTCCCGACATTAGTTTAGGTGAAAGCGCCCTGGAGAAGTGGGCTCCAGAAGCCAGGGCCAGAGGAACGACGTGCTGAAAAGACGAACGAGGCGGAGAGGGGCCGGGCCGCGGAACAACACGTGCAGCGCGTAAAAGAGCCCATCACAGTCAATCAGGCGTCAGCGGCTAGTCAGGGAGGGAGAGGGGAAACTTTACCCCAACCCTGGGCCCTGAGTGCGGCCGCGTGCTGCACGGGGGGAAACCCACTGGATGTCACATGCATCTTGATTTTTATGAATGCTTTGATAGCTCCCCTAAAGGCACTCCCCGGACCAGGTGGACGGGTATTTATACAAGCGTGTCAGAGAGAGGCAGAAAGGAGGGAGACGATATTTGCTGATCCCCTTTTTCGCTCGGAGAGAAGAAGAAAAAAAATCTCGCAGTTATTCTAATTGCAACTGGAAATAATTATGTGGGCCGGAGTCTGAGAAGCGGGTCATTTGGACGCACCCTGGCCTGATCACCAGGTGTGGAGGCTGGATGGCTGTGACTGACGCCCGGCTGTCCGATGGGAGGAAAGCGGCTCACATTCCTCCTCAGATGATTGTGTGTAGGCTCGTGGGTTTGTGTGAATGTGTGTGTGTGTGTGTGTGAGAGAGAGAGAGAGAGAGAGAGAGAGAGAGAGAGAGAGAGAGAGAGAGAGAGAGAGAGAGAGAGAGAGAAAGAGCAAGCACAAGAGAAAGGAGGAGAGAGAAAAACAGAGAAAAGGGAGATGGAGTGAGACAGAGCAAAGTCAATTTGGAAACTTTCAAAAGGCCTTTCTTATTCAAAGATACACCGACAGGGCTCACAGTCCTACAACATCCCACAAGGTTTTATTACTTAGAACACAGCAAAAGAAATTCCAGGCATTGTTGTAGTCAACGATGATTAGGATCTGTCCAACACCTTGAAGGCCAGAAAATGTAATATATGCTTGGACCCAACCTTAAAATAAGCCGCTTAGCTCTGGAATTGTGGCGGTACAGAGAAGAATGTGTCAGTGGACATTATAACCCAACGTAGCAATACTGTAGATTGACCTCAATGGAAAACCCCACCAAGACAACGAAGTCATGATTGAGTCAACAGCCGCCTGAATGCATCCATCTTATACATCTAATACTTAAACAATAGGTTGGGAGATAATATGAATGGTGCATTGCATTTGTGAATTCAAGGTTAGTGAATTGTTATTACTATAAAGTTATAAGTCCATATTAATGTTTGCGAATTGGTATTACAGTAATAACTCCATATCTGTGTAAGACAGAGTGAAGAGAAAGGAAAAATGCATTCATTTTAAATGAAACAGCTTGGACACAAACTCCAGTAATAATGTTGTTATTTTTTACTTCTTGAAGGGCTAATAACAGAGCAATGAAATTTTATTTGAAAACGTCTTTGTTCGCAATTGTGTGCATCTGTGTTTAAGTACGTGTGCACATATTCACATAGTTAAGTTGCTTTTTGCATGCATGACTGCACACTCGTTTGTGCCGGGTTGTTACTGTGCCGTATTGTATTGCATGCACGTATTTGCACAAGCATGTTTATGCGCTCTAAATATTACAAGTCTACGCTCTCACGCTTCACGCGTTCGTCTGCTCTCTGGTTTTGTAATATGGTTATAATGTGGGGGCAAGCACCAGTGTGCCAGGACTAAGCTTAATGAATCCCACCTGTAACACATTTGCACATTCATTCTCCTCTAAGGATAAGCCCTGTTGCCAAAGAAAAGACTGAGCGGGGCTGGAAGTATGGTTCCAGCCCTAACCCACCCTCAACTCAATTCAGCATCACACTTAGCAGACAGGCCCAGAGCGGAGGAGAAGGGGGCGACGGGGTGTCGATAGGTTCTGCTGCCGTAGTC
Source organism: Galaxias olidus (assembly GCA_026901105.3). Lineage (NCBI taxonomy): Eukaryota > Metazoa > Chordata > Actinopteri > Galaxiiformes > Galaxiidae > Galaxias > Galaxias olidus. Next base: position 34,458 of record JAPMUY010002432.1, on the reverse strand, counting down.
CTGAGACTCCACCCCCCCCCCCCCAACCCCCACCACCACCCCCACCACCCCCCTGGCATGTGAAAGAGATTTCGAAAACATAAGTAGATCGAATTCAATTCAATTACGGGCCTAATCTCAACAACAGAGTGTATACATACCGATATGTTCAGAGATCACGAGACCGTTCATGCAGGGCTCTTTCCTGTGAGCTGCGTCCAGTCATTAACTAGCTTAGTAACAAGGCTGTGCAGCTTGAAGGATCCTGATTTGACTGATTCTTTCTTTAGTATTTCTGGTTGAGGTCCAGCTCGCTTTCACTTGAATCAATCAGATGAAAGACTGGAGTGAAATGACAGCTTTCAATAGATTACATTACAATCTACAAATCTGCGCTAACTGACTTATAATCACTGGAGGTGTGTCACTCCCCCTGACAGAGAATCAGTTAGTGTGTCGTTGTTCTCGCACGACTTAGTCACTGCTCATTTGTGGACTGGACTGGGCCAGCACGGCCCCCAGTCTGCCCAGTAGGAGTCCCCAGTATAATTATCAGCGGGGGGCGGGCAAGGCCAGATTGAGTGAGATGCCAGAGGTCCTGAGCTGTGCTCCTCCGGGCCTTTTCTGCATTCACTCGTCCTGAGCTCATAATTGTGTGACTAAGGCAATTGTTCTCTTAATTAAAGCCATTCACGGGCCTTTCTCCGCCGGTCCCGCCCCCTCCCTCAGGTGTTCCTCAGGTGATCATTCAGATGAGCAGTCACCAAATGAGTCTGCGGCAGCACCTCCACAGCAAGCACCCTTTATCTCTCCCCCATCCACAGCGTGACCCATTGTCTGGTGACAGCACTTCTCCTCATTCTATCAGGGCATTCGAAGATTTATACTCCGCAACACTGAAGTCACACAAATATGTGTATAATATACCTTTTATCATATTGTTTTGGAGAGAATATACTAAATGCAGTTTTAAATGGCAGGGAAACATTTACACCGGTTAATTATACATCCACACATACACTGTCTAAACGCTCTGTCAATGTTCTGCTGTTTTCCTACCAGCCTCCACGCCTCAGAGGGGTCACTAAGAAAGTTTATAGTCCCTTATCTTGTGCAGCGCAGTTACAATAACCCATAATATGTATTGCTCGCTCGTAAACATAAATATTTAAATATGAAACCGCATACAGGGAAATGACCCCGTGAAACAGCCAAGGTAAAACTCCCTCTCCTGGATTTATGGCTACTCTGGGAAAAGCCAATACTTTTATTGTGGCATTACTCCAGTTATGGTCAATTGTAGATGAACGCAAGGAGAACAAGCAAATAAGTTGTGTGTGTGTGCGTGTGTGCGTTTCTGTGTGTAGGGTGGAGGCCATAGTATGTGAAAATGAACATGTATTTTCTTTTCCACTGTTGCGCTTCGATGTTGGCAAGTGTTTGAGTCTTATTTTTGGTTTCCATAACTTTATGTTACTAATATCTGCCGTAATGGCTTTGAAGGGGTAGTTCGCCCTTTAAAAGCCCCAAACACCTGTGAATTGCTTCTCTCTGCAGAGTGGCATTTCACCATTAATCCCTCATTTTGATTAATTCACAAGCCCAAAGAGTATTACAGGGTGGAAGGAACTGAAGCAGAGCATATGTGTAAGAAAAGTTTGCACTCAAAAAAAAAAGAGAGAGAGAGAAACTCCTTGAATGGAAAAAAGAGGCCAAGGTTTGTTTTCACCTGAAGCAGCCATTTATCTTGGCCAGAGCCCAGCACTAAACCACTGTGTATGTTTCTATGGTCTCTGTGGGTTCGTGTGTGCACCGCAACCACTTAATGTGGTGGGGAGGGCCGCAGATTTCAATCCTAATCTTGGAATTGTGAAACCGCACAATTTCCTTTCTCTGGAGAAGTGCCTGGCATCTCATTGAGCTGTAAAGACTTGTATACATCAGGCCTGATGGAGCGGAGAGATTACTTCTTGGTTCAGTTTTGATTTTGTAATGGACGGAATTTGCAGGGAGGAATACCGTTTAAAACGTGTTGAAGCTTTTGCAACAGTTTATGTATACTATAATATCCTCCATTACAGCTAGTTTGATGCTTCACCTGATCATCCATTGTGGAAATTTGTGTGTGTGTGTGTGTGTGTGTGTGTCTGTGGGGGGTGGGTGTGTGTGAATTAAATCTGCTAGTCAGTTATTAGAGGTCTTACCCCTAACCCACAGTCACTCAGAGACACAGTCAGCGATTAGCCACGGCTGGCGCATCCGGCACATTCCAGACACCCCTCACTCTTTCCATGCTACACATCACAATAACCCCTATGTGGACGAAGATTAGCAGGGATTTTCAGACAAGTTGTTACACAACAACAAAGTACTTAAAGAACGGGAATCTTAGCACCTCCCTCTAAGTCAGTGACCCCCCTGGGAGCTTCCGGAATGAATCCCTGTTAGTCGCATACCTTCCCTATCTGACTGACCTGATGGAAGCTGAGCTACTACAACCTGGGACTTGGGTTCGCTGCAGCCACATCCTGGTCATAAATCAAAGCCTCTCGTGAACTTCCCCGGAATGCGTGTGTATAGTTGCCCAGTCATTGCCTGTAAGTCCAAGCAAGGTCCAAGCCTTATCGGTGCAGGACACTTCTCCTCTATCTCGCCACCAGATCGAGCCAAGATAAAAAGAAAAAGTGACCTGTTCAGCCCTGCTCTAAAATCCATGATGCAATTTCGACGACACAGAATGCTCAGTGCCTCAATCAAAGAGTCCATTCGCTGGTAGAATGTAGAACTTCATATATTCGTTCAGCGAAAGCTAAACTGTCATTTTCTAATGCGTTCGTCAAATGGCATTATGTCTGTTGGTGACCTTGCCTTGGGATTGGAAGGGGTGAACAGGGAACCAGAAAACACGGCCTGATACGGAGGATCTGTATTTGTTTTCCTCAAACGTGGTCGATGCACACATGGGTGGCGTGGGGATGAGGGTGGTCTGTGCCCGGAGCTGTTATGAGAGCTGGTGTGAGAGTGCAGGCGATCGTGTCCACAGAAAGGGAGAGAAAGTCAAGAGACACAGAGTGAAAATACAGTTAGTAAGGGAGACATACACACACACACACACACACACACACACACACCGCGCAAGAGAGAGAGAGAGAGAGAGAGAGAGAGAGAGAAGGAGTGCAGGAGAAGTGGCGAAAACAGAGACCCAGCCCAGGGAGGCCCGCTCCACAGCGTCTGCGAGCTCCCGAGGTGTCAGTTCACATGTCACATCCAAGTCTCCACTCCACTGATGTGAGTCAGGCTTGTTTCTCTTACTCTCCTTCAAGTCACCCCCCCTCTACCCCCCCCCCTCCCCCTCTCTCTCTCTCTATTTGTTCTCTATGTTTCCCCTTGTCCTTCCATCCCTTTCTCTCTCCCTCTTCCTCCCGCTCGTTCGCAGCCCCTTCTGACCCTCCCTACTCGTCTCACAATTGTTGCTCTGGTAGTCCCAGAGTTTTGACAGCTGGGCTCGGAGCGCTGTGACGGCAGTCTGGTGGGAAGGGTGTGTATGTCTGACCGTGGCTTTGCAGGATTTCTTATAGACGTGAACGCTTTGGTTTACACAGGCATAGGTATGCAAATAGACACATTTCTTGGGGTAAACGCTCCTATGAGCATGTGTGTCTGTACGTGCGTTAGTGTGTGTGAGTTTGTGTGCATTTCTGAGAGAGAGAAAAAGAAAAAGAGAGAGATAAACACAGAACAAAAGAGAGAGAAATTAGAGCGTGTGTTTTTGGAGCTGAGTGTTGGTGAAACGCACACTGCCACATTGGGCCTGTAATGCGTGGAGCTCCACTTTGTGTGGCTGGGGACTGAAGCAGGAATGTGTGGAGGGTGCTGGGCAGCGGGCTGCAGTGGCTGAACCCCGCTGGGTCAAGGCAGGGAGCAGGGCCCAGCCAGCCACATGAAGCTCAGCTGATCCAGACGCTCAACACCATGCACCCCTGCATTATCTAGTGCATACTGTGTACTACCTACTGCAGGTTCATGACTGCGCTCACGCGAGCACCATTCAGGCTGACCTCTGTCATCAAAAGGAGAGCTGCCCCCCCCCCCCCCCCCCCCAAACACACGGAAGTGAATAATGAATATTTGTAACGTCTGACTCAACAGCAGTGTATCATACCAGCCCCAAACCCCCCAGCTGGGTTACGCTAACAAAATGACTCACGTTTGCAAATGAAGCTTATCATTGGGCACTGATGGTGCCGCAAAATAAAACACTCACACGTCTCGTAGGCATGAGACACTTTATGGCAGCTGCGTTGCTTGTTGCTCACTCACTATACAACACAGAAATAGAATCTGTTTTCGAATGGTAGGCGAGAATATGGCAGGAAAGGTTCCACTTCTTCCTTGTCAATAACTTTTTGGTTAATAATTAGTTTTCATAACCTGCATGTTTCATAAAGATACATCAATGTCATAATATTTTTGGCACCGTTTAAAGACATTGTCACCTCTACACATAATTCATCAGCATTGAGAAGTCTGTGAGAACAGGTTGCCCTGCGTAATGTTGACTAAAGTGAAAGAGAGAGTCAAACACAGTGGCCACATTCTGCAATGTGTTTTTGTTTGGGTTCTTCCTTCCTCATTGTTTCTTTCACGGACATGTGGTCGCAACTCACTTGGTCACATCAGGAAGTTTCTAGTTTTCCCCCTAAGCTTCTCGTAGAAGCTCATAAAAAGCACAGGACATCCTGTCGTCATTTACTGTAATGACACAACACACATTGTAATCAAGTGACTTAAATGAACCCTGCCTGACATGCCATCCCATAATTCATGACTGTCTTAGATTAAAATGTTCACAGTGACTTTGCAATTACTACATATATATATATATATATATATATATATATATATATATTTTTTTTTATATATATATATATATATATATATATATATATATATATATATATACTGTATACACACCTGTAATTGGCTGTAACTGTGTGTGTGTGTGTGTGTGTGTGTGTGTGTGTATATATATATATATATATATATATATATATATATATATATATATATATATACTGTGTATATATACCTAGGTTAGACTCTAGTAAAATATAATGTTTTACTCTGATCGACCGGAAACATTACACACTTCAAAAGTCTGTGATTGTTCTTGACCACACATAGAACAAGACAAGTGAATAAAAGGCAACAGTGGTGTGTTCTTTCTGATAATATGTTAAAACTCGGTGTGTTTTATAAGGCCAGGGATTATTTGCAGGTGGTTACACTACCTCTTTTCCCCTACTGTGTTATCTGCTATGCAACGCCATCATCTGGTTAGAACAAGTCACTTCTGCCCTGCTGCCAAATATAATACAATGCTTGAGGTTGTTATTGTCAGAAATGCATACCAAATAAAATCACAACTTTTACTCTTGAAAACCCCTGTGACAATAGGTTTAGAAATACCTTAGCAACGGTATAACATCAGGATGAACATGTGACTCACAATTTATGTCGTTTTTCATTTTCCTCAAAGCAACAAGTTTTATGCTTACAATGTGCACTGATAATCATAATATCTGTTTTTCACTCAGCAATGTTTCAATGAAATGCCCCTTCATAATTAATTTAGTTATTACAATTAAACTGGGAAATGTGAGTTATTAAAAGGGAGCAGTCAACATTGCAAAGCCATGACTTAAATTGAAAATCAATTCTTTGAACAAGGCTACATTATGGTCCTACAGCATGAGAGAGATTAACGTTGACTCCTGCCTCACACCTCATACCAAGACATATAGGCCTATTAATAGTTGCTATGATACCCACATCCTTTCTCCCCACTTCATTGTCAGAGCCTCCTGTTGATTTGTGGCACCACATAAAGCCTTCAGGCTACTGTTATGGCCCTGACGACTCCTCTGCTCCCTGGGCTCTCCCTAGTGCTGTTGTTGGGGAGCACAGGCCACGCCGTGGGCCTGCTCCAGCTGAGGAGAGAGGGCCTATTGGGCTTTTCCCGTGATGAGAACTTGATTTGCTCAGCCAGCAGGCAGTGGACCAACCCCCGTGCTGCCTAGTCCCCCGCCCCCACCCACATCCCCCGGCTCCCTCACCCCTTTAGCCCCCCAGTCCCCCAACTCATGATCTGGCCCGTAAATTAGTGCCGAGAGAAAAATGGGTTCTGTAAGACGAAACCGGGTTTCTTGTGTGTATCAGCACACGACTCAGGGGAGACAAGAGAGAAGAAGCAGGGCAGTAAATCCGTTGGAGTCCACTGATAGCGCCTGTTTGCACAGCCACTGCCGCTTCCTTTGATCAAATGGCTGGGGGAGCGGGGGGTCGTGTGGCGCTGCCGAAGGTCAGCTATATATTACACTCCTAAAAGTGATTACTGAAATTCTTAAGTGAAACCATTCTGCTGCCAGGGTGTGCTCTAATCCCCTGCAGCGTTGTCTGGCCCGGGCCGAGCTGAGCGGGGGCCTCTGTGGATCCCTGCGCCCAGCACTGCTTTCCCACTTGTGTTTTCTATCATCAGAGCGCAGGCTGAAAGAGCCCCAACATGGAAACATGGGCTATCCAATTGCAATATCAACTGGGAGCTATACGAAGAGGAGGAGGAGGAGGAGGGGGGGTAATGTCAGGAAGTAGAAATATGCACGCACTTCAAAGGCCACCACAGCAAATTAAGGGTTAGGCATTGGACACGACAGTAAGTGGCCTTTACATCAGTAACGGGTAAACAATGTCTGGTTTGTGTTTCGCTCTTTTCCTTTGTGTTGTTGGCCCAGGAACCCCCCCCCCCCCCGTCTGTCTGCAATCCACTCTGCTGTAGGTAGGAGACCTAAAACAGCTCAACTAAATGTTCTGGAATGAGCAAATAATTGCCATTGGTTAAGCTCTAATGAAATGCCACTCTTTAAAACAATTGGGAATGGAACTTATTTTCTTTTTTTGTGATAATTCAGAAGCCAGAAGGTAGTTGTCTGTTAAAGATGGTAATAAATTGTTTTTATTTATTTATGATGTGTGGCTAGACAAAGAAAATGTTTCAGTGAATTGATCAACGGTCAGAATTTATTCAAAATCCAATTAGCGAATTTGTTTAATTTGGATAACATGTGTGTTGGTGTGTTTGTGCGAGCGGATGTCTGTGTGTGTGTGTGTGTGTGTGTGTGTGTGTGTGTTTACATGGGTGCATGCATGAGTATTCCTACCGTAACTGCCTTCAGGGTTGAGTTGCAGCCAACATGAGCTAAACAAGAATTATGTGAAGTCATGCTCTATGAAACTTTATACACATTCGCTGATCATTACCTAAGATTGCTTTGTGTTAACATTGGCAGGCCTAGTCTTGGCTCTCAGATCGAAAGGGGATGATGTATTTCCTCTTATTTATTATTTGCACCGGGCTACTGAGGGGGAACGAAAAAAAAGCGTTGTGGAGGTATGCCTGTGACTGGACTGTGGATGCCAGGAATAACAGTGTGGTGCTCGCTCCTCAGCCTCATTAGTGTGTGGAAAACAGTTCCCAGGGGACACAACAGGGTGTAAATACGTTTAAAACCCCTTCAGACTGCAGGCCACCTCATGCCAAGTTCCCTCTCTTTCTTTTTTTTCACTCCAGAGTGAGAATATAAATGGTGCCGGGTACAGCAAGTGTACGCTTCAAAAGAATTGCAACCCCATGTTGCACGTCTCATAAATCCAAGTGAGGGAATTCAAAGAGAAAGTCATCAAGCATCACACAGCTGACGGTAAAGAACGTCAACATCGTGTCGGGGTCTGGGGAATTTGAAACAGAATATCACACTGTATTTTCTACTAAAGTGATACCTCAGCTTCTACGATCCTTTTTGTTTTAAAGCTGTTTCTCCATTGTGTTTTCCTCCTCAATAGACAAATAAAGTAAGATAAATAACTTGGCACACCATGCTCCTTTACCATAGGTATTCTTTTGAGATGTCAAAAACAGGCTTGCTTATCGTCGATTCATATTTTTGTAATAATTTGTTTTTAGTTCATTTGTATAGTATAGTTGTTTTTTAAATTATATTCTGGTCTGTACTTTTATGCTCTATTAGGGATCCCTTTATTGTAGACCACCGTCATTGTTTGAACAGTAAGGGAGGTGTTTATGGTACTTTGCTTGTAGCCAAGATTGCTAGAGAACAGACTGTGGCGCACCTATGGGACGCAATATACAGCACCACACTTTTGGCCCCATTTACTATTGACACAGCTGCTATCATGCTGAAATGATATGATTCTAGGGGTACTGAACATATCTGCACAGGCTTACTTGCATAGAGGTGTCAAACTTACACACACACACACACTTGCACGCACAGATCCTCACAGAGTATTTATCATTCTCTTTAAATGTCAGTGGGTACTGCTCAAGACAGCGTGACATTGACATCATTAAAATTAGGTCATTCTAGTCTGTCGTTCTCAGTCTTTTAATGTTCCTTTTGAGACGGTCCTATACGCTTGGATGGTACTAACTAGACAGATTGGAGGACAGACCATACACAATATGTCATACACTTCGGAACACAACTTATTTGACTTATTTTACTTACTACATCTAATAATCTGTGCAAGGACAGAATCATATTTACTTTCTTCCAACTCTATTTTTCTTTTTGATCTGCTCCATCATCTGGTTACTGTGCTCTGAGTGACAAAGAGAAGCTGAGAACAGAGAGCCAAAAAGGAAACACAAGTCTGTATAATAATCAGTGTAATAATAAATGGCATCACCAGTAATTCTACGTGGCATTGGGCTGCAGAACGCTGACCCCCTTCGTACAGTATGGGGCCTTGTGAGATCTGCTGATAACATGGGGATGGATGCAGGCCATTAGAGGAGCGCGTGTGCTGGAGCCTGGGCGCTAGGGGGAGAGGGTTCTGCTGCGTTCGGCCTCCCCAGCAGCACTGTATATCAACGTGTTGTCACCTGGACTGATGTCACAGTAGGTCCTTCGGCTATCAAAACACCCCACCTGTCTACAGTGGGTGACCAGTGCAAGGGCTCACTCACTACCCACTAATGTGCTACTCGTGCCGATGGGTGCGCTGCTCAAGTTCACGGCCTTGCCGTGCGTAATCTATAGCCAATTAGGTGTTCCTGGAGTGTAACTTGAGATCTTTTAACAAAACAAAATGATCGGAGTGCCCTCGTGGAAATTAAAGAACGAGAAAAAAGAAAACTGACTGAAGTTATGACTGTAATCTTTCAATTCTTCTAAATATGGCCTATGTCTGTTATCGACTTGAAAATAAGTTTACAAAGGTCTTTGCTAAAACTAATTCTATTGGTGTTATAAAGAGTAACAGGCAGGAGTCTGTAGACAAGGTCATGCCCCAGCCTTTTACAGATTTTCTTAAACTATCAAGCCACAGTGTAACTTACGTTTCCGGACTTTTCAACTGATTGACTCTCCCTTTGGAACACTTGAATGCACTTGTTCTTTTTTATATACCACACATCCAGAACCTCAGAACTATCCGAAAAAAGTTGTTCTGTGAGGGTAATTGGCCCCTTGGTGCATCTAAGAGTTCCTAGCTCTCCCTGTGGACAGGGTCACTCATGTTTATCTTTGCTCAATCTCCCGCTCCATGTCCCCATCTCCTCCCATTTGTCAGGAACGTTGTTATTATAGGAAGTAAAGCAGCAATACCATTCACCCTTTCACCATGGGAATCTGTGTGATATAAGCACAGGGGATGTATCGTATAGTCAAAGGACAACTTTAAGATACCATGGTGAATTGAACATAGGCCTACCTTTTGATGTATTTAAAGGTATTCACAAGCATACCCGGTCTAACAAGCATATCCAGTCTCTTTGGACCACAATATATCTTCATAGAAATTACACAACAGTCCAACACCAGTACAATGATTTCATTTAGCAACATCAAACCACTGGATGATTCATTCATTTGGTTGGGCATTTTGTAAAAACAAATCAGTACCTCCACAATTAAAAATCATAAGCCTTACAATGCTGACTACACTAAATGTAAGTGTCTTAAAGTGTATTCCCAGCAACAGTGATGTATTTTATTCCATCTTGTCTTCCAAAGCTGGAGGAAATTTGGGAACTACTGATAAACAACACTCAAAACTGTTGGCATTTGTAACACTAACGGTCATTTAAAAAATATATAGCATTTTGCATTCACATCTTTAAAGAAAGATTGCAAATTCAGAATCATTGGTTAAAATAACTCTTATGAAATGCCATATGAACAATAGCTTAGATCAACCATACACTTACATAGTTTCTGTGTTTAGTTGTTTGTACAATCCTACGATATTGAAGTATAAAATGCTTGATACATGTTTCAATGTTTTCTAAATGCTTTTTTGTAAAAGGAATAGTTTAGAGAAACCGTGGAATCATTGAAAAAAGTTAGTATTTACTGTATGAAATAAAATCACGAATTTAGGTCAATCAAACACATTTCAATAAAAACGTTTTCCTCAACTGTCTTGAAAAACAAAATCTTGTTCTCTACCCCGTCACAGGACACCACCTCTCAATAGAGGCCCACAAACACCTCTAAAAATGGGTATGTACTCTTCCTTCTGCTCCACCCCCTTCTTTGTCTCAATTCAACCTCTATTGTGACAAGCATAACTTGCATATCCCAAGGTTGCTGCTATGTTGTTGTATACTAGTCATATTTGTGTACTCATACCACGAGAAATCAATTATCGGTAGCTGGTTGTCAGTATTGCAAAGGCAATGACAAGGGCCTACATGTACATATTGTCAAACCTGTAAACATTGTCTAGAACAGTGGAACATGGGACCATAGAAACAGTGTCTGATAGGGAATGGTGATAAAATAATACATCCAGAGATGGTTCATGTTCCACGGTTGTCCTTAGATGTCTAACCTGAAAATGTCATGATCTAAACATGGAATACTGTTTCAGTGTTCATCAGGTATGCATTAGAAGTTATATAAAACTTTATAATTTTAAGTAGTTTTATTAATTGTTAGATACATTCTATGAAATTAAAGGACAGTCAAATCAAATGTAATGTGTCAATTGGACTTTGAAATGGTGACACTTTGGTGTTATGTTGTGTCTTTTTGAACAGGTAATTTATGATCAAGGGACCAATTATCTTAGGGTTGTTTATCCAAGCAATTGAAAAATGGCTTCGGATAAGGAAAAAAAAATGCATTTTGATGACCTGTTTTGAGTTTGTGTAAAACTGTATGAGGGTGAGGTACCATCATCTGTGTTGGTGTAAACACACTTTTTGTAGTGACTTCAAATCAAATGTCCAAGCTGTGTACCCAAAACACCTTAACGTGATTACAATAATCTTCAATGAGAACAAAATCGAATGCAAATCTGTGTATAGTCATCAGAGGCGTAGCATATTATCTGTGTGTTCGGATGCAGAGTTCACTGTTAACCACCCCAAATAGAGGCAGAACATACAAAGCAGGCATAGTTTATTTAACATTAAATACACGCATACATTCACAAAAAAAGTATTCTAAATCATGATGGCAAACTCCATATTAATGGCCACAGAGAAAGAATTTCTATACGCAAAACGAGTTAAAAACTAAAACAACCACCCAGGTAGGAACTCTTCATAAGGTGGCATGCTGGGCCAAAAAAGCTCTTATTTTCTGCAGAAGCTCCTTCTTCACGCAGTCTGGCACCAGAGCTTGAAGAGCACGAAACACATTCATTAGATTATCCCAGAACATTAGCACCAATTCAAAATATAAATGTGCTTACAACAAAGAATGCATGTGTCCATAAAATCACACACAAACACACATACATTCAGCCCCCAAAAACCTGTAGGTCTAAATGTATTGAAATACCTCTTCCTTTAGGAGTGATTTCTACAACAAGGTCCTCCACAGTCACATGCTCCAAGCCCTTTTCTTTGATGACTTCTACAAATAATTGCAGCATACACGTAAATATTCATGTTATTGGAAACAATGATAACAACAAAGCGTGTACTTCAATGCAACAACAAATGTAATTTAACAGAAGAGACCACATGGTTTAACCAAACCATGATATTTTTGTCTCTTCCAAAAACTCCTTGGAATAACACTCACTGTTAGCTGACGTTACCTACCTTTACAATGTGCTTTCATCTGGTCCTTCCATCCACACTCAGTGAGTTTGGCTCTAAGTAGCTCCTTCAGTCTGTGTGGATGATATTGATAGAGGACAACGTCAATGCCCACACTCCATTCACCAATGAAGTAGCGAATACAGTTAGTAACAAATTTACGATTTTCTTCCATTTTCCACGCGTTGTATAGTCACAGTCAAATACTCGATATTGTTGACTTGTAACTACTGTAAAATTAAAACGTTAGCTAACATTACAGCCCTCTAAGCTAGACAACAATAATACTCGCCTCTCCCGTTCTCCCATTTCTGTTAACTTCTGGTTTATTGTTGCCCTCATTCTTGAATCTTTACTCATATTTTAAAACCTGTAAAAAGAAAAGTGCGATTAGCAGATGACTAGTTTTCCACTTTCAAATTTCAAGTAAGCTAAATCAGAAATAGCTGAACGCTAGTAGTTTTTTTTTTAAACAAGTAGGCTACTAGTTGTATTGCTAGCTAACTAGCTAATGTTTGTCGCAAAAATGAAATCGATTTGGCAAGCGTTGAACTATCAACAACCGTTAGCTAGCTAGCTGACTTGCTCAGGCTGGCTGTTGTTGGATAACACCTACCAATTTTTTTTATCGAATTATAGATGATGTGGCTGGCTACCACATTTTATAAAAAGATTTATATAAACCTAGTATTAAAAGAGCACTCGCTAGTTTTAACGTTGGGCAGTTTACTCCAGACAAGTTTGGCATTCCAACACACAAAACACTCCCGAAGGAAACGTAGTATAAACTTGCATGGTTCCTACCATTTTAATAGTTTGACGTTCCTTTAAGTTTCTCCTACTTTTACCGCACAGTGGCAGTGTTCATCAACACAGGAATAAATAGCTGCTGCATGAGCTATGTATGAGAACAGCAAATGAAGTTGGCAGAAATAATACGTGCTGCAGGTTATAAATAACTAAATCTTCAGTGCTTGTTAAAGATGTAGGGTAGGCCTACATATTGACTTTGATACAAGATTTCGTTTTTTTGTTTTAAACAAACACATTTATATAATTTCATCCTCCCTTTGCAGCGTAGGCCTACATCAAATGTGTGGGAGGAAAAATAAAACATCGAAGTATCAAACAAGTATACTTTGGGTTACTTATCTGCTTACATGTGTATTGCAAATCTTTTATTAATTTCATTTTGAAAATCTCCTTCATCCACAATCTTCCTTCTTTAGGAGAAAATTGCCATATTTTGATGAAGCACATGAATATATTATAATAAACTGATTCAAATGTGTTCATAAAAAATTTAGGAATGGTAATTTGGTGATGGATTTCTAGCAAGAGTACAAAAGTTAAAACAAGAAGTCTACACTGTTGGAATGTGAAGAAGAAAAAAACCTGGGATGTGTTCATTTCAGCAAACAAAATATTGAAACAAGAAGTGACTGTAGGATGAATACATCTCAACCTGAGATTCGGCAAATGAGTCATGCTACTCGAGGGCTCTTTCTCTCTCTCTCTCTCTTGTCTAAAGGTCAGCCTGGGTCATCTAACAGTGAAAGAATCTGTGAAAGTGAAAGTCTTATTAGATATTTCAACTTCCTGTCTGCATAATTATTGAGGCTGAGCTTTTTTCTAAAAACATGAATGCTAAATCTTGGGAAATTCTCAGATCCAAAGGGCTTTGGCTTTTGGGCATTACAATGTGCTTCATGAAAGACCCCATGCCGGTCCGTTACTCCTGGTCTGCTCAGCTGCAGTTTAATTAAACACTTTGCTGAGTTTTGGAAACACAGCAGAAATCTAACTGCCTATTTCTTTTTACTTTAAAAGGACTAAACCTTAGAGTTTGATCTAGTCTGAACTGGCAATCATAGATTTGTACTGTTGAAACTGTGGACAGTTTGTTAAAGGATGTTGAAGCCCTTTCACACTGAGAACCATCTACAGTTCTTTTAATGAAATGACAGCGTATTCTTCTCTTGCTATTTGAGACAGCTCGTTAAGCCATACAGTTTTATTGTCATGCTTCTACTTCTACTAGATGTATAAAAGTTTTGGAAGCTGTCTTGCTTGTCTAGACCTTTCTCAGAGATAAATATTGAATTGTTCTCCTTTAAATTAGTAACCCCTCTACATCCACAATGTATTGCTAGTGTGGTTGATGGGCTATCTATCTGTTCTCTGTGAACTAACGAGAGCCAGTGTCAGTAGGTCTGCAGAGCCCTGACAGCACTTGTAAATCTGAGAAGGTGTAGAGTTCATTATCTGTAAGACCCAGGGTTTAATGGTGTGGTGATGTAGGGCTTTTTAATGGGAAACATACTAATAACGTACTACATTACTCTTTCAGCCAACCTGTTGTGATCATGCTGAAGAACATTCCGCTGCACAGGCATTCGTAAAATAAATTAAAAACATCCCCTGCAGTCTTTTTAAGACGTTCCTTATCTTACCTCTTTGCCCCTTCAACCCCAACCTAGACCATTAACGCAGTGTTATCAGGGCTGAGGCAGCCCACCCTGCTGGGCAGTAGGGAAAGGGGAGCTGATGTTGGACTCCTGGAAATGCAGGGTGCACAGGGAGCCCCTTCTTAAGGATTCTCCACGACTGGCTAACCATAATCCCCAACAAGGGATGCAGCGGTCTGGCTGTTACAAAAATGTGGCAGGAAGATCCTAACCTCTCTTCGTTTTATACGTGCAATTATTTCATCAGGGAGTTTTTAAACAAGGGAATATTCATGGGAAAGAAAAGTAGTGGGGGGAAAGTTTGACTCGTTCACATAGAACTAGAGATGAACTAAATATATCCAAAAGTTATGTCCGACTTTGCTAGCTTGCTCACATTATCCCCTCCAAAATAACAGAAACAATTCAAAGTGCCTTTTCTGGTTTGCCCACACTAAAATAACCCGTTTTGGAAGTCCGCTGCCGCTGTTGATGTGTTAATAGTAGCTATGAGTTTTTTTTAAGTAGTAGCTATGTGGCACTTGGCATGGCCAGCAGCTAGGGCACAATACTTCCACATCGTCAACTGTGGTGTTAAGAACAAAGATGCGGCAGGAAGTGTCCGGGTGGGTGGGCACCACCTGCCAAAACCATGCAACTAATCTTTCCCCTTAGTACCCCCATCTTTATAATTCTATGACTTAATTTAGATTAGAGCACGATTCATTTGTATAACTGGTTCCAATTTGAAAAAAGACTGCCCAATCAGTACATGTAATAGTTAAGTAGTAATTGTCCTATCATCTTGGTTGTATTGTGCATGGGAGAAGAACACTGGGCTGGTTTCAAATGTAATGCAACAGGCTCTGAAGGGGAATAAAAAAAAAAAGATAATATGGTATGATATTGCATGAGCTTCTCAATGTGGATTGTAATTATCCACCCACACAGGCTGATAACACCAAGGACCGTGGCCTGTGGTTCTGAGACTAACCCCAGGCATCTGTCCAGGGAAGCAGCTGCTTCAGCCAACCAGCAGTGGAAGAGGTTCAAAACCCTGATTGTTTTTTATCTTCTGCCCTTTCTTCTCCTCTCTCATCTCTATTGATGCAGTGCATCGATCGACCATCGCTTTATTATTCCTAGTTCTCTCTCTCTCTCTCTCTCTCTCTCTCTCTCTCTCTCTCTCTCTCTCTCTCTCTCTCTCTCTCTCTCTCTCTCTCTCTCTCTCTCCCTCTCCCCTCTCCCCTCTCCCCCACCCCCCCTCCTATCTCTCTATCCGGTTCATTTTGGACTCTTTCCATTTCCACAGATTGCTGTATATTCCCTATTCAATCAATGCTGGCTGCTCCCTCACACTGGCAAACAAACACGTTTATACAAACATAGTATAAATCCAGACCCCAGATGGAGTAACCATGCATGTACCATCTTTGGCCACAGGTTCAATGACACCATGAGAATCATGCCTCTTGACACCTAACCCTCCAACATCAACAACATCACTTTTAGTAGGTTTCCTTGGAACCTGTTTCCCCAAACAGACTCTCTCAGGCTAGTGCATACATAATCAAAGCCTTGTGTATACACCGGCTTGTGGCTGTTAGCTGAAGGCCTTTAGGATAATGTGACATGCCCACATGAATAAGCTGTTGTATACGTAATGAGGGCCAGATACTGCAAGCCAGCTCTTAATCCATTGACAGACACTCTTTAAAAAGGGTGTGTGAGGTTGCGGTTTGATGAAATTGCATTGTGTGTCTGTAAATATAGCACTGCAGTCAAACTATTTGAACTCATGATTTCATATCGCCATTGAACACACTTCTTTCTATAATCAAATAAAAAACTATGCGCACAGGACAGGAAATAATACACAAAATCAAAATGGCGTATATAGAACAGTTCATAATCACTCACGACAACCAATCATTGGTTCCCTATGTGCCTCGTTCTGTATCTAATCTGCCTCAGTCACCGACTCTTTATAATGCAAACACAGCAGCCAGCCTGTTGCGGAACTCAAAGGCATCATTACTCAAGCTGGGCAGTGCCAGCATGGCGAGTGAGCTGCTAGTCTGATGCCAAGCAAATAATTTCTCTTTCACTGTTAGGCACACACAAGCTTACACAGACAGACACACATGTGCGCGCAAGCACACACACACACACACACACACACATACACACACACACACACACACACACAGATACACACACAAACACACATTCACTGATAAACACACAAACACACACTCTCTCTTTCTCTTCTATCATTTTCTTTCTTTTTCTTGTGTGTGGACCCCTGACTTCCAGGCATGAGGGCTTCTACGGCAACAGATTTGTCCAGAAGGCTCAGTACAAAGTAAGCCGACTCAAAACGGTGGTGTCTGCACCTGACTCCGTGAGAAATGCTGCCAGCTGCCAAATTTGGTCCCTGGCTCTCTTCTGCTCCAGGAGGGGTTTAGGGCTGATTTGTTGTGGAGAAGCCACCGACCGAGTGGTGCGATAGCTCAGCTCTGCTGTGTGCCCACTCCCGGAGGTGGGCTCATGATGCTCTAGCACTCCCTGAAATCGTTAGCTGAATGGAAGAACATTCCTGACAAATGGTCCACTTGGCCAGATGCATTTGTCACCAGTGTTTGTTGCTGGCTGTTTTAGAAAAACACACGTTCTCTCTCTCTCTCTCTCTCTCTCTCTCTCTCTCTCTCTCTCTCTCTCTCTCTCTCTCTCTCTCTCTCTCTCTCTCTCTCTCTCTCTCTCTCTCTCTCTCTCTCTCTCTCTCTCTCTCTCTCTCTCTCACACACACACACACACACACACACACACACACACACACATACAGGAAAAGAGAGAGATAGAGGGAGGGAGAGATTGAATGAAAGAGCTGGAGAGAGTATTGATGTCTATTACGCCGCAAAGAGTTTTGCCTGCAGTGAGCTAGCACAAGTAATTATACTTGCAATAATGGAGAGGAGCTGCAGGGTTTGCTGCTAACGGGAGACACTGTCACAACTGCGCGTTAATCACCACAAAGATCATCTCAGAAATCCCATAATTCACAGCCGCTTGTGTCTGTAAGTGATGAAAAATATCTACCATTAGCATTGACGTATAGATGCACATTTTGAGTGTTTGCCAAAGGACCAAGTGGTATTAACTCATGTGCAACGACGTGTTGTCAAATATGCAAAGTTTTCAACAAATGAACGTTCATCAAGATTATTAAAACACAAAGAAAGCATTATTTTGTATTACTTTTTTCAGAACCATGAAGCCATCAGGTACTGAGCGGATCTGTATGTAATTTAACATAATATACTGTTGTTGTTCTACGGTATATCAGGGTTCAGTGTGTGTATTGACCTGCTGGGTTCAGCCACTGCCCAGGGAAGAACGCAGCTGGAGGTTGTTGCTAGCACATTTTGAAATTCCTGGCTAGGTTGCGAAACACAAAGCAACCATCTACATTGATTAAGAACCACGCAGAGAGGAGAATCCACACTGACAACAGGAGACGGCACAGTCACTTTTATGATGTTAGCGTAGCATCTCATCTCTGTACACCACCATTTTCTGAGAGACATTCATTATTACGTTTTTAAATCGATTTAAGTCATAGTAGGGCATTTTCTGGTTTTTAAAAACAGTATTCCCTCTGGTACTGTTGGAGTATTACCCATTGTTGGTTATTACCTATTCTTTTATGAAACATTTTTCTTGGCAATGGTGAACATAGGAAGTATAAACTCTATTATAGATCATTAAATTCTAGTTCCAAATTCAGGATAACTGCCCTATTATCCCACACTCATGTGATCACTCACTGGTTATGTTCCAAAAGTGTCGTTCGCAATGCATTACCAAGGGTGGATAGCAAGTTCACACTGTTCTATTTCCGACAAAATTGTATTCATTGGCTCTGTAAAAACTTTCATTAGGCATCTCTTAGCTTGCCCGGACTGCAAGGGGACAAGATGCTTTGGTCCATGTTCATCCCATAACACACCAGAGCTGTGTTTGTGGGCTGCCCTCTGTTGTTTTAGGCTTACATGTCCTGAAGTGACACACCCTGCAAATGAAACACTGACAATGACTCGACCACAGGATTGCAACCTACCCAGTAAACACTGCATTATCCCACCGCCTGCATGCATTTTGTGAAACTGTAAAGGAGCTGGGCATGCATTACCTTTCAGTTAAGCACAGATAATGCAGTTGGTCTTTTTTGGAGTCCATTTTGTACCATTCAGAAATGAGGCCATGACTCTATTAATAATTGTTTCCTCTCTGAAGTGCACATCTGACGTCAAGCATGAATGGATGCCACTTTTAAGAGTATGAAAAACACATGTAATCACTGGGGTAAAAGCACACTGCATCTGCAGTCATCAATTCCTTTTCAAAGAATCCTCCTCATCAACAAGTAACTGTTTGTTCATCCTACCACTATCCTCACCATCCCTTATCCCTTACACACATGCACACTCACACACATGCAAACATGCACGCACGCACAGAAAAAAACAAAAGCAAAAGCACACAAACACATACAAAACCGCACGTTTCTCCAAGCATTTTTAGTTTGAATCTTACTCCATCACTGAAAGCTTGAGTCTCTCTTGAACTTTGAAACTACTATACCAATCTATTGTGTATGTTACCATAGTGACTGCGAATAGGAAAAAGCTGTCTTGAGGGAAATATTAGGAACTATACAGTAATATATCACCCCTTACTGTAAACCCCACTAATGCTTTGAAAATGCTATGGACTTAATCAATATTAAGCATTTTTACCATTAAGTTCGATCATTTATAATCAAGACAATTTATGCAGTCAATACTTAATCAGAGTTATTGTAATTTCAAACAATCTAGATTACATACATACCTGTAGGAAAAGGTATGCAGTTAGCCTCCTTTGATACATTCAATTATTTGAATGGTCAGTCATCACTTGCAAGAATTTTTATATTGGCACTTATACAGAGATAATGCCAAAAAGTACTTTGAATATGTCTGTCAAAGCGCAATCTACAACATGTGCTAGAGGGCAGAGACAAACAATATCGTGCATTTTTATGGAAGATTTTTCCTTAGAATCCCGGGTTTTGACAGAGTTGGGTCTTGATGTCCAATGCCCTTTGACAGAGTGATGAATGCCATGTGTCGTCAATGCAGCCAGCTCTGCAAGGGGAGCCTTAGCTAGGGAGTGAGGAGCTTTTGCTCTCTTTGAGCTTTCAATGTCGGCCTACAAAGTAGTTTTTTCTAATAATATTACTAATTATTAGAACATCTTTACAGTTATCCACTTAAAGCGAAAGAAAAAGCAAAAGAGATGGAAACAGGAAATACTGAGGGAAGAGTCAGAGGAGATTGGGCGTCGACGAGGAAGAGTAGGGACAGTGCGGAGAAATATTAAGGGAACAAATTCCCTCAAAATAGATTAACGACTTTGGTAGCAGCTGCCGTAGCAACACCACACAACAAAGCATGCATGTAGACAGCGAGGACCGGTTAGTCCTGGGCATCAAGTGGTTCAAATAGCAAGCAAATGGAATAATGACTACAATGAGTGCATTTTAATCTTGTATGAGTACTTTGGTTGCCCTGTTATACTTTGCATATATCAATGTAAGTGTTTCTGTGTTCCTGTGTGTTTCTGTGTTTCCGTGTGGTTCTGTGTTTGTTGTTTGTGTGTGTGAGTGCGCGAGCGCACGGCCGTCTCTGTGTGTAAGTCTGTGTGTACACTTGGAGCCTGCATGGGTAGGTGTAAGCCTCTTCTAGCCCTGTAGTGTCTCCCACTGTTCCCAGGCTAGCTGACGGGGGCGTCTTTGCAGTAAGCAGCTGCTCTCAAGCAGTTTTCGCAACCTTCCGGGTGGACGTTGCAGAGAGACCAGAGGCGGGTTTGGATAAGTTAAGGAGACTCTCCACTGATTTGGAGGGGTGGAGAAGTCAGGTGACTCACTAAATAAGGCAACCTTAGCCACCTGTGTGTAGGCGACAGATGCTGCTTGGAGGGTTGAACAGCACAACGCAGCCCTCTTTCATCCATTTTATGGGCGGAAGCTGAGGCCTAAGCACGGGAGCTTATTGATGTGTTTTTTCATATAGGACGTGTCTGAAATGTAACCATCACCTGGACATGGCAGAGGCATGGCTGATAACAAAGGAGCGTGTCTGCCTCTATGTGTTTGTGTGGATGTCTGTCTTTTTGTTTGTCTCTGTGTGTGTGTCAGAGTGTGTGTGCGTGTGTGTGTGTGTGTGTTTAAGTGGCTGATGACAGTGAGCAGGAGTGTTTCATACTCCCATAATGAGAGATGCTTCCCCCTATAGCCTCTCTCATGGGAGTCTGATGGGTTATGATGCTTTGTTGTTATTGCATAACAAGATCTCCTCAATTCGATCTTGACCCGCCAAATTCATTTCTAGAACTGTCAGAACAATTACGGCAGGTTGCTTCATGATGCTAATTGAAAGTGAGGGGCCAGGTACCTGCAGACTGAAAACATATTTTCACAACTGAAACCGCTTTCAACGGCCTGTCAGTCAGCATTGGTAATGATGAGGAGACTTAGGGGAGTTCCAATTGCGCTGCACTGCGTTATGACACAAATTTCATCATGAATAATGCAAAAGGCATAGTGTGCCGAATGACCAAGAAATAATAATGTCATACTGTATTCGTATTATTCGAACACTGTTCAAAATGTTATTTTTTTATGACTATCACGGGAGCAGCACCACACAGAAGTTAAACAGAAGTAGACTTTGCCGATGAAGTCCCCTTCATCACTCTGACATTGTACAACCTGACACTGCAAGGAGACCAACAGTGATAGCTCAGTTCTGGAAAGTTACCAATGAATAGCTTTCAGACGTGTTAATGTGTGACATTCCACACCGGTCTTCAAAACCTTCTTGTGACATCCCCTTCAAACTCTTTCACTCTGGCTCACCTTCCTTTCATGAAAAAAAGGCTGTCTCTTTCTTTCACAAAATGCAATACATGTAACCTTATCTGCCACAACTGACACAATCTCTTTTCTGGATGGAAATACATGTTATTGGATTTTCACATGTACGTAGATGCACGCACACACATACTCACACACACACACACACACACACACACACACACACACACACACACACACACACACACACACACACACAGGCATGTGGATGATAAATGGGCTGGTGTGGCTGTCAGAAGTGGCACTTTGAAAAGCTGTATTAATGACGACTCTCATCCTTCATCCAAACCGTTTCTCTCACCTCTCGCGTCTGCTCTCTAACTCTGGCTCCGTCGTCTTATCTGCAAGCCCGTAGCCCTGCCATAATGGGAGTGCTTCGACACCCCGGTGTGATAGCTCTTAGGCTTTCCCTCCAACTCTGCAGCTTCGGCGGCGCTCAGCACAACCAGCCCCGCAGACCCGCTGCCACACCACAGCCTGCAGACACACACTGAGCAAGCAGCCCTAACAATCAGGCTCCCGGGCCCATTTACTCAAAGACATGCACCCCACTTCACTGCCATCCAGCCACCGCATTACAAAACCAGCAGCCGCCAGTCACCTGGTGATTGCCGCTGGAGTTTTAGAGCGAGGGGGATGTAAAAGGGTTGTTTACTGCCAGACAGATGTGGGCCGGCTATTGCCAACCACTTTTTACCACTTGAGGAAAACCCTCCCTCCTTCCAGGCTCTCCACACTTTCCCCTTGTGGTTGATTGCCCACTTCTCCTTGCTTTCCTCCTGAGAACTCTTACTCTGTCTCCAATCCTATTCTGGGACACCGCACACGGTGTTCTATCTGCTCTGTACTCCGACATTCCAGACCGTTGGGGATCGGGCCACACCTGTGGTCCCTGAGCCCATAGCGGAGGTTGATAAAGTTATATGAGAGTGATATTGCTGGAATGGCAGCAACCCATGTTTCAATTTCATCTCAACGGTCCCCTCATAATCATAAAATGCTTTCTATACAAAATTATTGTGCTTTCCATGTACATTTATCACGCTAGCAATACTATATCTACATGGCTTTTCTAATGTGCTGACTAATTGTTTTTTAAGATCCCGCAGCATGGTGCAATACAGTGGATATCGATTTATTTTCACTTTGTTCCCAGTGGCATAGGGGAGGGGCCCTGCGGGGGACACACGGGATTTTACGCTACGGCACTGTTTGTTCCCATGCAAGTCCGCTCACAAATATTTTGACTGACTCTATTTTAGATGTAATATGTCCAAGTTGTCTCAAATGGCTTCAAGGAAAGCATCATCAAAAAATAACTAATTAAAAAAAGAGGATAAGTAAGCATACATTTATTTTACCAACCGCTGTCGATGGTGTGGGGCAAATGTCCATTCTGTTTTATTGTTTTAAATAATTGTGAAATCTAAAACCCCAAGTAGTGTGTACACAAATCCAAAACTGGAAAGTTACAGCTGTTAATTGTTCTCCCGCCAATTATCCTGTTCAGTCAGGCAAGCCGTTAGGAGGAGATAAGGCAGGTTGTGTTCCGCGGGGTGCTTCTCCGTCTCCGCCAGCTGATGTTTGGTGGCGGGGTTTGGACGCAGGAGGCCTGATCATGACGCTCGCTTCCTGCCTCCACTCGTCCTTCCTCCCATTAACATTTAATTCTGTCATCCGCTCCTGCGATAAGCCCACCTGTTCCCCAAGCCGAGGTGAAGCAGGCCATCGACAGCAAATGGCAAACACTACGCAATGCATGTATGCATAAGTTCTCCACAGAGAAAAAGACCAACGGAAATAGAACAAATGTAGAACAGTATGTTAGTGTGTGCATGACATGTAATTTTCCATAAATGTCCTCAAACGTATTATATTTTACTAAAGATTGATCCAAGTTCTCGTTAAAGGTCTATAGATTTTAAAACATTTAGTTTCTGTGGCATGCAGAATGTGACATTTGTGGATTTCCTTCATTTTCCCGTGGGGTTTGGTGTATCATGCTGGGCTGAACTTGAGAGGATGGTTGGTTAGCCATTGGTTGTTAACCCTCATCGTTTGATCCTCGTGTTGCTGGTGGGGATCCATATTACCCTGTCACAGCTTGAAAGGACACTGAGCTCTCAGGGGTTCATATTGGCATCACATTTTGGATGGTCACGACATGCTGTGTGGCTCAAGTCCAGGCAGAATGAACCATTTCCTCCAGCCTTTCCCACACGCACACACCACCCCAGGCCCCCCTTGTTGCATTCCCACAGACAAGTCTCCCAGGCAGCCTTGCCATTGTGTCATGCTCCACGTGGTAGAAAATCTTAATGAACCGTTGGCCATGGCCCCAGGATGTGAAAGCATTTGCTGCAGCTCGATATGCTCAGTCATGTCCAGTGTGCCGCTGTCCGTCTCCTTTATAATTATCTCCTCTCCCTCCAGACGTGCTCGTGGGTCAGAGCGGTGCTCCTACGCTCTACATACCTTTGGCCACTCTCTGTTTCTTTTCCTCCTCCCCCCCCCCCAACAGGACTTTGCATTTGAGAACATTTCTGAGACAGATACCTGAGCACGCCTAGTTATGAATATGGAACGGTGCACACACAGTGGATCCGGACTCAAAGTGTGTGCGCATTGCAGGGTGGCAGGAGAGTATAGATGATCTCATCTGCCCGTCGGTGATTAGGAAAAAGGTTTTGGAGTCAGAAGATGAAATGTGCTGTTTTCCATCTCTGTTCCTCGAAACGTATCATCACAAACGAAGATGTGAAGAAATAAAGGCAATAGAAGCATGTTGATGCCTTTCAACCATTTACTTCTAGCCCAGCAATTGGCCTTTTGGAGACATCATGTCTGGTTTTAAATACCCAACAGAAGTGTTTTCTTTGTATTGTCTTTATTGCTCAATACAATTATCTGCCAGTCACTCAACGCAATAGAGCCATACCGATAAAATATATGAGACGGTTTTACGAGGTGACATTTAATTATGTGGACACTTAATCACTGGGATGCCGGCGCAAGCAAAGCACTGCTGGCCAGCACTGTATTACTGAAAAGAAATGGAAATTGAGTATGCTATTACATAGAGAAAGGCACATTTTCTAAGTATGGCGCTAGTCTCTGTATCAGTGATACCTTTTAGTGAACACAGTTTTGACTGTAGTCCCCCAAAACACAGTTGGGCATTTGTGAAGGTCTAAATACAGCTCATTGGGCCAGTATGTTTTGTGTAACTAATTAGCTGTCAAATGTTAAATCGCTCATTCTTCCAAAGACCTCACTGTGCCCCCTCTTTTCTCTTTACTTTAATTTCCAACCCTCCCTCACCTGTACCCCCTCTCTCACTCAGTCACTCACTCACTCTGACTATGTCTTTTCGTCTCCCTCTCCAGTTGTCAAGGAATTTCTCTGTGACTCCCTCCCCCTTTCTGCCTCCCTCTCCCTCCCACTCTTCTCCTCTGCCTCCCGTTGAGCATCCCTCTCCAGACCGCTGCCTCGCAGGAGCTCAGACCTAATTAATCAGGCTTTATGCAGTGTGAAAGCAAGGGCATGTTAATGTTCCCTCTCTGGGGCATCTTGCCTACCGGCCTGCCTGTCTGTCTGGCCACCTATCTACATACCCACAGCTGGATACACACCAGCTGAATCTAATGGACCTTAAACACAAGGACTTTAGACAGCCTTCATCAGTCTGTCAGATATGTTAGCCCATGTCAATGCTCACACTGTGGACAACATAACAGACCAAATGTCCGGAAAGAGTGATTTCAACCTTGAAGTCCTCTTCCTGATCAACAGTGACAGGCAGATCCAATCAGGCTCCTCAAAAAGTGTCACATGTAATCATTATAAAAAGAAGATGAGGGGACATACTGTAATATCGGGTATATAGTTGCATCATGTAAGCATAAAATAATATATGCATATATGCAGACGCGTGGCAAATTAAAGGAAAAGCCAATATAAAGTGTATTGGTAAGGCGCCTTCAGAACAGCTGAAATGCACCTTGGCATTGATTCTACAAGTCTCTAGAACTCTACTGGAGGAATGGAACACCATTCTTCCAAAAGATATCCCTTCATTTAATGGAGAGTGCTGTCTAACACGTTGGTCAAAAATCTCCCAAAGGTGTTCAACTTAGTTGAGACCTGGTGACCGATAACTTTTGTCCACATCTCTGTAGACCAGGGCCTATGGTTTTTGCACCACTGATCTCTCATACATGCATTAATCTTTTAAATTAAGGGTTTATGCACTGCAACGCAACAATAATAGCCCTCTCTATGTAATTGTCAACGGACTGTCCTTGCTGACAAAGTTTGGTCAGGAGTTGTTTTTCTGTTTTTCCTTACATATCGAACTAATGCACAAGTGTCACCATCAAATGTGCGTTGTCGCCCAGAATTTCCGAACCTATTTAATGATGTCTTTCCCATAGATCTAAATGCAGACGATACTTCTGTCACTGTTCCTATTGAAACACTTGCCAGCTGGAGCAGCCTTTGTGACAGAAGCTCCTGGCAGCCGTTCCACAACAATGAACACTCTTCTAAACTAAAGTCACTTATAGATGTTTTCCTCTTGTCATCTTTACTACAAAATCAGAATCCACTGGGCCTGCTCAGCATATGCCACAGAACATGATTAGATGTTAATTGCTTAATTGTGCCATGCAGTGCATCTGCATTGAAGCATCTCCGCATTCGTTGTTTCTCTACTCATTTATTAAGGATTTTCCTTTTGTCACTCGTCTGTATATATATATACTGTATATACTGTACATATATATATATATATATATATATATATATATATATATATATATATATATATATATATATATATATATATTCATATAACAGGGGCGTAGGAGCGATTCTGAACTTGGGGGGGACACTGAAATGCGAGCGGGGTACATGCTCCCCTGATATTTAATTTAATTTATATATTTATTTTAATAAAGCACTTAAATGCAAATGTCTGGTGACTTTTGGGAACAGAATGTACTAATTGATGTGGTTTTAAGAGGGTCTGTGCAGTGACAGAAGATGGAAGATCTCAGACTGGGGAGGGGAGATTATAAAGAGGATTTGTTACAGAAATCAGATGTTTTATTGTAAGCCAATCAGATTTGTCAATATTGAGTTATCAAAGGACACGTGTCTGACATGTACCTGCTGATCCCAGATTCTTTCTTTCCCTTTCTCTCGCTCTCTTCTCTTCTTGTCGCTCTCTCCTCGGAAGAACCTACTCACTCGCTCTCTTCTCCTCTTGTCTCACTCACCTTGGAAGAACCTGCTCTCTCTTCTCCTGTCGCTGTCACTGGAAGAACCTGCTTTCTCACTCTCCTCACACTCTGTTTCTGCTGCCTGTCTCATTCTTTCTATTTCCTCTCCAGCTGAATCTTTGTAAATGATAAAAAAAAAACATTTTCAGTTACATCTCTGTGGAGTTCGTATAATTTTGAAAAGCAACATCTGAAAAAACAGCAGCATTTTTGTTCATGCTTTTGTTTTATTTAGTGTGCTTAATGTTTATGGAAGACTGCATTCCAACAAACTATTTAAACATTAAATAGTTTGTCCACTCTATATGTCATAAAATCGATTTAAAATTGACATACATTTGAAATACATTGAATTATTATATTTGAGCAAGATTTATAATATATTTTAAAGGTCGGGTACTGCCAAGGAGAAATTGAACTCTGTTACGAATAGGGTGAGTATTGTTAAAATGGGACACTTTTTGAATTTTTGCGTTCTCGAACAATTTACGGGATCATCCCAATGCCTTAGCTCCCAACTTGATACAATTCAATAAACGTTAACCCCCTTCCTACAATATACAGAAGAAAAAATAAAGACTAATCAAACACAGAATCAACGGCTCCATCTCAAACACAATATGCCCTGAGACCACTTTTTTACAGGCGCTATTGGTAAAATAGGACACCTTCATTGTCAAAATGGGACACCTTATATTTTGATATCGAAAAACTGAAATTAAAGAAGATAAGTAAACATTTTAATGTCTTAAAATAATCATTTAATGAAAATACAACAACACAATTGATACTTACATGAACCATTAAACATCTTAAGGTAGGGTAATGGTAGGCACATAAGAAGACTCTAGAAGGATTGTAATATTATGATGAATAGGCCTATGCGATCTTACTCCAGGCGACCAGGCCATACCAAGCATAACATCTAAAAGAACACTCTGGGACTGTGTATTGATTAGCCTATCTCTTTCTACAATTCTGCATTATGCAAATGTTTAGGTTCCTTGATGATCATCTGCTTTTTTCTGGGAAACACATCCCGAGCAGTTCGGGGTCAAAGTGACATTTTTATTTATGGGACAATTTCCTGATAATATATATTATTATTTTATATTATAAGAGAAATTATTTTTGATCCAGTTTAGAAAATGTATTTCTCTCAAGACAGCATGTTTTTTGTGATCCTCCAAAAAAAAAATCCTATCAAAATGACTAAGAGCAGTGTCCCATTTTGACAGTAGGCAATAGGCAATTGGCAAAATGGGACACCATCAAAATAAAACATTTTCAAAAGTGTGAAAGGAGTATAGAATTGATTCATAGTAATTTTGATACACAATTATATCCCATTACAAAATATATTGGATTGAAACAGTGAGTATTTGTTTTTAGATTTTTATAAGCTTAACAATTTTTATGTCAAAATGCTGTCATTTCACTTTCCATGTCACTGCACGCGATACCACGCCCACTTATATGACTTTTTTTTCTTATCATGTGCCTTTTGAGCAATGCATATGATTTGGTTTGTGGTTAATTTGTGTATTCATTAAAAAGATATTCATTGCAAGGCTTAACTGTCCCAATTTGCCAGGTGTCCCATTTTAGCAATACGCGCCCTACCTGCTCTTTCTCTCTATCTCCTGTTCTTCACTCGCCTTCTCGTTCTCATTTTCTGTCTCCTCTCCTCAATCCCAGGGAAGAAAGTAAACACTGTTGGCTAGCTTACTGAGTTAGCCTGCAAATTTAAAATGTTCTCTCGCCAAATTGTAACCTAACGTCACAGCATTATTTAGTCCCCTTCCCGAGCTAGTATGACACGTCTGATACCAATGGATTCCTCTGGTTGTTTAGTAACTATAACGCCAGTTTCATATGATGATACTTTCGCGCTAGCTTAAATTTCTTTGTCTTTGGGCTAGGGCAGACAGTGAAATTTGGACAGAACGGCAAAAAGAACGGCAGGTACAACTCGGTTCCCTTCATTCGTACCAAAGAACCGTTCAAAATAATCGGATCTTTCGCGAACGTTACATCCCTACCCTCGAGTCTGACTCACCTTAGCTAAAGTTTGATTTTATTGGATTATGTTTTTAAATAGTTGCTGAATGGATTCATTTACAGACTGCCAAACTTCGAAATTGGCAGAGACGGGCAGGCAATGCAAAATATAATTTGAGATGAGAAAAAGTGGGGGGGGGACTGGTACAAAACCTAGATCGGGCTCATACGCCCATGGCCATATAGTACTCTGCAAATGTTTATTTAAATTAATAAATACAAAGCTAGTGAAAAGAAAATCTATATCAAATCAATATATACACACACAAAAAAACAACTAACACCTTTAGAGGAGTAAGATGAGTGTCAACTGCCCTGTGAGCTGGAAGTAAGGACAGGGGTGACAGGTATAGAGTGGAGGCTAAGGATAACACTGTGGACCAGACCTCTGGGGTTGGGAGCAAGAGTCTATAGCGGGAAACTGAGAGTGATTGTTGTCACTTCATGTCAATCTACTCCAGACACTTTCCACCGAAAAGCCTGTTTGGTAGTATTTCCTTCCATCATAGAAAGAACTTCTATCAGATGTCTGGAGCTAAACTGACTGTCCACTGTTAGCAAACATGAAGAAGCAAACATGAAGAAGCAGGTTAATGGAAAAAAAACATTGGTTGCTGGATTAGGCTTGGTATTGTTGAATTTAGAATTATTGCATAAAGTTAGTGTATGTATAGGAAGAGCTGTCGCCACCACCCTCCAGTTCACATGTACACTGTGAAAAAGTGTCTGACCTTAGGGATGCAGCAAAGTGCATTTGATGATGTTCCCACAAGGGTATAAGAGGCAAACATTTATACCACACATTGGAAGAACATAGTCAATGTAAATAGGTTTTTTTATATCAAGCCATGAGATTCATATTTAACCAAGTGGTTTTCCAAAAGGTCAGCAAGGTGTTCACGCCATTGTTTCACTGCAATGGCTCCCTCTTGCTATAAAAATGACAAGCTCTGAGACACATCCACAGAGTTGAAGTGGTGTCCTTTGAGGGGAAGACATCCCTGGCTCAGTCAAAATGTGTGAATGTAGACCGTGAGCCTTGAGCACAGACGGGAGCACATAAGTCCTTGGTTGTTGCTGCTCTTTTCAAAATGAAGGGACACTCAAGGTCTTCTGTTGAATTGAGTGTATAACCACAAACACTCTGATTCAATGAGGGAGGTTGTCTGTCACAGTGATTGACACAAGGTCATGTGTATGTAACTGAGCGGGTAAGGAGATTGAACTGTATCCTATGTCTAAACGTGAAGGTAAAAAGAGTCCAACTATTATCAGTAAAGCATGCATTCTTCTTATAAAAAAGGAAATAACACTTTCTACTGACGTGTATAATATAAATTATACCGTATAACCAGCATTAAGTTTCTAAATGTGGAGTCATGTTTCATAAAAAAAAGACACGCTATCACACTAACCCTATTTTGGTTAAGACTGAGGTGTGTATGTGTGTGTGTGTGTGTGTGTGTGTGTGTGTGTGTGTGTGTGTGTGTGTGTGTGTGTGTGTGTGTGTGCGCCCGTGCGTGTGTAATTATGTTGCTAATGTAATGTATGATGAGAGGGGGCTTGAGTCTGCCATTGAGGACAGACATCTAAAGAACAGTCATTCTCAAAACGCCTGCTCCCATGTTACAAAAACATCAAAGCTTGATAATGGAAATCTATTGATAAACCTGCAAGATGTATGTCTGAACATTAAACCTTGGTTTTTCTTTTCTTGATATGTTGATTATAAACTGTGGTAGATGACTTCATATAGTTAAGCTAATAGTGAGGGTTCATGGACAGCATACCTAAAATATTGTTGAACACAACCATGTTTTAATTTGTTCCAACAGGTTTAGATAGTTCAATATTGTAAATTAAATATAATTTCATTTGTATTTTATTGATTAGATGGAGGAACCTGAAAAATGGCTTTTATCTGATGCTTTCCTCTCGTCCAGCTGCCACTACACACTTCCGCCCTAGGTTGTCATGACTGCAGGACAGAACTACGATTTTGATTGACAGCTCCTCTGGAAAGCGGGGCATGTGAGAGAGGCGGTGTTGCGGCCTCTGGATTCGTAAATTGAACAATTGCTAGGTCGGCTCGAGGACTCTCCCTCATTTTCAATGGAGTTCGGTAGTACGGCATAACTGCTCCATTCATCAAAAACACTTTCCCCTGAGGAAGTCAATGACTCCAAGCAGCACACTATGTGACACTGAAACAGAGCCCCCCAGCATAATGCCCTTCTCAAACAAAATTTTATCAAGCCCTTAACTAAAGACATTGCCTTGAGGTTTCACTCAGACTGCATTTGACGTCAACTCACAAGGTCTGTGATATTCTTGCAGAGGTTCAAATTGGTGCCACTTGTAGTAAACAAATGTGGGTACTCTGTATAAAAGTTTGAAAACTTTAGCTAAAATTCAGTGAGTTACAAGTGCTGAAGCAAAAAGTGTTACAACCATACCCGGTCTCCCCTGTAAAAACTTTATTCATCAAATGTTTTTAATTCGTCACTTATGGTAGTTGTTTGATTTTTACAACAAGACGTCTCATTTTAGAAACTAGAAAATATAGCATTCAGGGTCACTTGTTATGCTTTCTCTTTGTCTGTAGTGAGTTATCCTCCACTGCATGATTGCCAACACATTGTGATTGAATCAAAATGTCAATGGAGATTGCAACAGACAACATACAATATATTTTCTGATGGCGGGTTGGGTTATGGGACAATCTTTGCCCTTTGCATCTATCGCTAGCCAAAGAAAACATTCAACATTTTAGAAGTGCTGGATAAAAGGATAATTGAGG
The DNA here is from genome assembly GCA_026901105.3 of Galaxias olidus. Taxonomy (NCBI): domain Eukaryota; kingdom Metazoa; phylum Chordata; class Actinopteri; order Galaxiiformes; family Galaxiidae; genus Galaxias; species Galaxias olidus. Next base: position 2,777 of record JAPMUY010002432.1, on the reverse strand, counting down.
TTATCGTCTGGTTTCCATCGCATCCACCACTTTTAATGAGGTCAGCACACATTTTATTTCTATCCCTGGCATATTAAATGTTCGGTTCAAAGTGCTCTGCAAAAAAACTGTGCATGCTGTGCATGATAACCTTTATCTGTTTTGCTTATCAATTGTGCTGATGAGACCCGTCCCAAGTCACAGGCAAGTCTTTTCACCTCTTCATACTCCACTATGTCCACTGGAAGACGGACACTGGCAACGACTCATCACAACTCTTTCGGCGTTCATTATCATTATTAGAAAATCTCCTTCCAAAAGTCTGCATTGGTGTAATGAAAGAAATACTGAAAAAGGGGACAGCTATTAATTTTTATTCTTCTAAATCTCGCCCTCTTAGAAGTAAGAGAGTGATTTTGTTCTAGAAAATGGAGGCTACAGTATCTTTCACCGTTTTCTGGGTTAATCATTGTGATCACCACCGCTGATTAGATTGAGATGAGGTCATCCAACAAAGAAAAACGTGACAGTCATTTTTAGGGATTTGAATGAACCATTACAGCAAATGTGGAGCCTTTGCAATGTATAAAATAAACACAAAGTAGCATAATGTCAAAAATAATGACCTACCCCACTATTATCAGTTAAATGCTCTATTGAAAGTACTCTGGTCTTTCAGAAGACACTTTACTCTGAAGGTCATGGTTAGTTGTTGCTGAGTATCTGAGCTCTGACGTTGTGCTCTTTTATCCAAGCTCCACCCCACACTGTAAAAACAAAATCATACTTTCACAGAATATAACTAACATTTTCACAGTAGTTTGCTCTGTTTTAAAATTGCTTGCAAAACACTGTTAAATTACAGACATCATCTAGAAATCCACAACCAAACTTTCCTTTTAAGCATCATGTCAATAATGACAAATAACATGTACTTCATTTTTTAAATTAAATTAATGTAAGTGTGGGATAATGCAATAATTATAATCTACCTATTCAATGTGATTGTGGCCTGTTAAAAATAAAATTGCAAATAATATTCATGTGTTAAGTCTGGGTTTAAAGAATGAATCCTCCGGAGTAGTTTACTAGTGTTGCTTCAGCACCATGGACCTGTTTGGTGTTCTAATTGCTATCTGTAATAATGTATGAGATCAAAAGTCAGGTTTTGGCAATGAATGGTGGTGGTTCTTTGCAGAACTTTTAGTGCTATCACTTCTTGGAAAGCGTTAGATCGCAATGATTTAGCAAATATCTTTAAAATAACAGGATTTCTCTGCTGAACTTTAAGTGCAGTCACATTGTGGAAGGTGTTTGATTGTAATAACTTGGGAAACATCTGTCAAATAACAGTGTTTCTCTGCTGAATGTTTTGTGCCATCTTTTTATTGAAGGTGTTTGATCATATTAATTTAATAAATGTCTGTAAAATAACAGAATATCTTGGCAAAACCTTTAATTGTAATTTCTGTGAATTTTTTTTTGCACTTTATTTGTATTTGTTTTTGTTTGGCAGCCATTGCTGCCAGTCACTTGACCCTTTTTTTAAGGGATTTTTTTTACAGTGCATGACTGCTCCCACACGTTTCTGATAAACAGGCCTGTTTTGCTGAAATCCATACTTTACTTATTACAATTTTATGTTACATACTGTTCTGTCAATTCAAATTGTCTTGCTGTCAGTACTTTTCCAATCTGGAAATGCAATGTACATCCCTACAGTAAGTTAACGGAAGTCTGTGAGTGGTGACATTTTTTTTTCTATCGTAGAAATTATGTTTTCTAGGAGGTTATGTAGAGTTGTCACCAAATGAGACTGGGAGACAAGTAAGTGGCGTAAACGGAGGGCCCCAGGGATCAAAGAGAGTCGTGAAGGGGCTTGTTTGTGATCCAGAGGGCTGATTGGCTTCCTAGCAGGGGCCAGATGCCTTGGCCTGAGCTGGTGTGGCAGCATCCTGATTCAAAGAGGTCCTACACTGCGCTCTAACTGCCTAGCCAATTAGACCATCCACTGACAGGCTTTGTGCCAGCATTAACAGAACTCACCAATAGGTACTGTACTGCTGTGCAGTGTATTACATTTCATTTATTTTACACTTGCTGAAATTGATTGAATGAGCTTGACCCTGTCTTTGACCAGACCTGCCCAAAGCCCAGTGTGTCTGTTCTCAGGAAGTATAACATGGCAAAATCAGATCTGTTCATAATTATTCCTCCCCATGCTGTGAATACAAACAAACAAATCCCATTGTCAGTCAAAGAGTATACCAGAAATATGTCATATCAGTATTAAATTACTGTCAGACTAGCATCAGACAGGCGTTTTTCTGGCTCCCCTGTTCTTTGTTCAATGCCTTTCATCCTTGCTTTGTCTCAATAGGTAAATGCAACATATAGAGAGAGCGAGAGAGAGATAAAGATGAGGATGATCGCAAAGACATGTTATTTCAACTAATTTAGTCAGTGTAGTTCATTCAACTGATGTTTTAGGTTGCTAGTAATGCACTACAGTCGGACAAACTCATCCGTATTAAAACATCTATTGAAAATGAATACACATCAGTTTTGGCATGGTTGCGTTTGCAAAATATTTGTCAGGGGCTGGGTGCCCCTTCGGCCAGCAGAGGGCGGCGCACCAGTCAAGCTCATCCTCTCCTGTGATTAGTGTCTATTAGTTTCACCTGTGTTGTGTGTGTGTGCTCCATTTAAGTCCCCCTCTTTTGTTGTCACTTTGTTCAGACATTGCATGTCATGTGCTATGTTGTTCCAGTCCTTGCTACCGAGTAAAACGCTGTATC
>JAPMUY010002430.1:0-21062 GCA_026901105.3 Galaxias olidus | reverse complement strand
CTGAGCTCAGCTCCTCAAGAGCAGTCAGCATAAATGCTGGGGTGGAGAAAGTAGAAAACATGATTATCATTATGAATCTGCGTAATATTCGAGAAAGGTGGAAGTTTAAAAACCCGACCACTATTTCTAGACTCCTTATAGATGATTTATGTACAATCACGCAGTATTAAAGCAAGACCCAAATTAAACAGAGGTGAGTTTCAACATCATGCTAGCACTATTGACGATAGAGCCTTGAAAAAACTAAACCACAAAAGCACACTCTGAAGGTTTCATCTGCATCTTGTTTAAACCACACAATTTGTTACATGTTGTCAGAATATCTCCGTTTTTCATAGCAATGTGCTGCCTTTAAGATGAACACACCAACAATAGGGAACACTTCCAATCTGCCTTTCTAAAGGCTCCGCATGTGATAAAAAATATAACAAAATAAATGCGGTTTACATGCAATAACATATGTTACAATTGTTGAGGAATAGCCCATAATCTACCTTTATGTCTTAATGTTTTTGAGAGATTTCTTTCACCAATATCATTCAGTGTCTTCACTGTGAACTGAACAGCTTCCAGTAAGCTGTATCTCTGCATCATGTCCTCCACTGTGTCCTCCACTGTGTTCTGATAGTCAGCATCCTCTAAGTAACTACTGTGGATGGGACGATGTTGCTGCAGTCGGAAATGAGTTATTCTAAAGTGAGACTGGAATTTCTTTATGTTCTTGCTCTTCAACTTTCTAAGGGTGCCGAGTAGCAGATCTAGGACAGACAAAATGAAACAAATGTTTTATTGTTAATTGTACTTTTTTATGGTTTAGGAAAGTTACACATTTTCTTTGTGAAAGTCCAAAATGACAATTCAAAGTATCAGCAGTGATAACAAGCTGGACCAATCAGCCTAGAATAGTGGAGAGGAAAGCAGAGTGAAATGAGAGGTCACATCTATACCTATCAATAGGGACAGGTTTCTCTACAATAAAATCACTGAATTTATTACAAGGAATACGTTCAAAATAGCATATGTAAGAGCATTTCAGGAATAGTCCACAATCTACCTTCATATGTTAACTTTTTAGCCAGATCAGATAAACCAATCTTCTTCAGGGTCTTCTTTGTAATCCTAACAGCTCTATCTTGGCTGTATCTCTCCACCATCTCCTCCACTGTGTACAGACAGTCAGCATCCTCCAGGTGGCTGTCTGGTATGGGTGGACAGTCAGGCAGTAGACCAGGAGTAGTCAGGTGAGACTGGAACTTTTTCAGTTCGTCTGAGCTCAGCTCTTCAAGAAGAGGCAGCATAAATGCTGGGATGGAGAAAGTAGAAAACATGATTATCATTATGAATCTGCGTAATATTCTAGACAGGTGGAAGTTTATTAACACGACCACTATTTCTAGACTCCTTACAGATCATTTATTTACAATCACTCAGTATTAAAATAAGACGCAAATTAAACAGAGGTGAGTTTCAACATCATGCTGGCATTATTGACGATAGAGCCTTGAAAAAACTAAACCACAAAAGCACACTTTGAAGGTTTCATCTGCATCTTGTTTAAACCACACACTTTGTTTCATGTAGTCAGAATATCTCCTTTTGTCATGGCATGTGCTGTGTTTCAGTTCAACACACCAGCCGTAGGGAACACTTCCAATCTGCCTTTCAAAAACCTCTGCATGTAATAATAAATACATAACTAACCAAATGCGGTTTACATGCAATAACATGTTACAATTGATGAGGAATAGCCCATAATCTACCTTTATGTCCTAAAGTTTTTGAGATGTTTTGTTGACCAATCTTCTTCAGGGTCTTCACTGTAAAATGAACAGCGTGCTGTAAGCTGTATCTCTGCATCATGTCCTCCACTGTGTCCTCCACTGTGTCCTCCACTGTGTCCTGACAGTCAGCATCCTCTAAGTAACTACTGTGGATGGGATGATGGTCCTGCGGTTGGTCTGCAGTTCTCAGGGAAGACTGAAATCTCTTTAAATCAAGGCTCTTCAACTTTCTAAGGGTGCCGAGCAGCAGATCTGGGAAAGACAAAAATGAAACAAATGTTCTGTAGTTGATTGTACTTTTTTTAAGATGTAGGAAAGTTACACATTGTCTTTGTGCAAGGCAAAAATGACAATTCAAAGTATTAGCAGAGATAACAGGCCAATCAGCCCAGAATAGTGGAGGAAAGCAGAGTGAAATGTGAGGTCACATCTGTACCTATCTATAGGGACAGGTTTCTCAACAATGAAATCAATGAATGTATTACAAGGAATACGTTCAAAATAGCATATGTAAGAATATTTTAGGAATGGCCAATAACCTACCTTTATATCTTAACGTTTTAGTGAGATCAGAGCGACCAATCTTCTTCAGGGTCTTCCTTGTAATCCTAACAGCTCCATTTTGGCTGTATCTCTCCACCATCTCCTCCACTGTGTCCAGACAGTCAGCATCCTCCAGGTGGCTTTCTGGTATGGGTGGACAGTCAGGCAGTAGACCAGAAGTAGTCAGGTGAGACTGGAACCTTTTCAGTTCTTCTGAGCTCAGCTCTTCAAGAAGAGGCAGCATAAATGCTGGGATGGAGAAAGTAGAAAACATGATTATCATTATGAATCTGCGTAATATTCTAGACAGGTGGAAGTTTATTAACTCGACCACTATTTCTAGACTCCTTACAGATCATTTATTTACAATCACTCAGTATTAAAATAAGACGCAAATTAAACAGAGGTGAGTTTCAACATCATGCTGGCATTATTGACGATAGAGCCTTGAAAAACTAAACCACAAAAGCACACTTTGAAGGTTTCATCTGCATCTTGTTTAAACCACACACTTTGTTTCATGTAGTCAGAATATCTCCTTTTGTCATGGCATGTGCTGTGTTTCAGTTCAACACACACCAGCCGTAGGGAACACTTCCAATCTGCCTTTCAAAAACCTCTGCATGTAATAATAAATACATAACTAACCAAATGCGGTTTACATGCAATAACATGTTACAATTGATGAGGAATAGCCCATAATCTACCTTTATGTCCTAAAGTTTTTGAGATGTTTTGTTGACCAATCTTCTTCAGGGTCTTCACTGTAAAATGAACAGCGTGCTGTAAGCTGTATCTCTGCATCATGTCCTCCACTGTGTCCTCCACTGTTTCCTGACAGTCAGCATCCTCTAAGTAACTACTGTGGATGGGATGATGGTCCTGCGGTTGGTCTGCAGTTCTCAGGGAAGACTGAAATCTCTTTAAATCAAGGCTCTTCAACTTTCTAAGGGTGCCGAGCAGCAGATCTGGGAAAGACAAAAATGAAACAAATGTTCTGTAGTTGATTGTACTTTTTTTAAGATTTAGGAAAGTTACACATTGTCTTTGTGCAAGGCAAAAATGACAATTCAAAGTATTAGCAGAGATAACAGGCCAATCAGCCCAGAATAGTGGAGGAAAGCAGAGTGAAATGTGAGGTCACATCTGTACCTATCTATAGGGACAGGTTTCTCAACAATGAAATCAATGAATGTATTACAAGGAATACGTTCAAAATAGCATATGTAAGAATATTTTAGGAATGGCCAATAACCTACCTTTATATCTTAACATTTTAGTGAGATCAGAGCGACCAATCTTCTTCAGGGTCTTCCTTGTAATCCTAACAGCTCCATTTTGGCTGTATCTCTCCACCATCTCCTCCACTGTGTCCAGACAGTCAGCATCCTCCAGGTGGCTTTCTGGTATGGGTGGACGGTCAGGCAGTAGACCAGAAGTAGTCAGGTGAGACTGGAACCTTTTCAGTTCTTCTGAGCTCAGCTCTTCAAGAAGAGGCAGCATAAAATGCTGGGATGGAGAAAGTAGAAAACATGATTATCATTATGAATCTGCGTAATATTCTAGACAGGTGGAAGTTTATTAACCTCGACCACTATTTCTAGACTCCTTACAGATCATTTATTTACAATCACTCAGTATTAAAATAAGACGCAAATTAAACAGAGGTGAGTTTCAACATCATGCTGGCATTATTGACGATAGAGCCTTGAAAAAACTAAACCACAAAAGCACACTTTGAAGGTTTCATCTGCATCTTGTTTAAACCACACACTTTGTTTCATGTAGTCAGAATATCTCCTTTTGTCATGGCATGTGCTGTGTTTCAGTTCAACACACCAGCCGTAGGGAACACTTCCAATCTGCCTTTCAAAAACCTCTGCATGTAATAATAAATACATAACTTACCAAATGCGGTTTACATGCAATAACATGTTACAATTGATGAGGAATAGCCCATAATCTACCTTTATGTCTTAAAGTTTTTGAGAGATTTCTTTGACCAATATCATTCAGACTCTTCACTGTAAAATGAACAGCGTGCTGTAAGCTGTATCTCTGCATCATGTCCTCCACTGTGTCCTCCACTGTGTCCTCCACTTTGTCCTCCACTGTGTCCTCCACTGTGTCCTGACAGTCATCATCCTCTAAGTAAATACTGTGGATGTGATGATAGTACTGCGGTTGGTCTGCAGTTCTCAGGGAAGACTGAAATCTCTTTAAATCAAGGCTGTTCAACTTCCTAAGGGTGCCGAGCAGCAGATCTAGGACAGACAAAATGAAACAAATGTTTTATTGTTGATTGTACTTTTTTATGATTTTGGAAAGTTACACATTGTCTTTGTGCAAGGCCAAAATGACAATTCAAAGTATTAGCAGAGATAACAGGCTGGACCAATCAGCCCAGAATAGTGGAGAGGAAAGCAGGTACAGATGTGACCTCACATTTCACTCTATCTATAGGGACAGGTTTCTCCACAATAAAATCTCTGAATGTATTACAAGGAATATGTTCAAAATAGCATATGTAAGAGCATTTCAGGAATAGTCCACAATCTACCTTTATATGTTAACTTTTTAGCCAGATCAGATCGACCAATCTTCTTCAGGGTCTTCCTTGTAATCCTAACAGCTCCATCTTGGCTGTATCTCTCCACCATCTCCTCCACTGTGTCCAGACAGTCAGCATCCTCCAGGTGGCTCTCTGGTATGGGTGGACAGTCAGGCAGTAGACCAGAAGTAGTCAGGTGAGACTGGAACCTTTTCAGTTCGTCTGAGCTCAACTCTTCGAGAAGAGTCAGCATAAATGCTGGGGTGGAGAATGTAGAATGCATGATTATCATTATGAATTTGGGTAATATTTGAGAAAGGTGGAAGTTTATAAACCCGACCACTATTTCTAGACTCCTTACAGATGATTTATGTACAATCACGCAGCATTAAAGCAGGACCCAAATTAAACAGAGGTGAGTTTCAACATCATGCTAGCACTATTGACGATAGAGCCTTGAAAAAACTAAACCACAAAAGCACACTTTGAAGGTTTCATCTGCATCTTGTTTAAACCACACACTTTGTTACATGTAGTCAGAATATCTCCTTTTGTCATAGCATGTGCTGTGTTTCAGTTCAACACACCAGCCGTAGGGAACACTTCCAATCTGCTTATCTAAAACCTCTGCATGTAATGAAAAATACATAACTAACCAAATGCAGTTTACATGCAATAACATGTTACAATTGTTGAGGAATAGCCCATAATCTACCTTTATGTCTTAATGTTTTTGAGAGATTTCTTTGTCCAATATAATTCAGTGTCTTCACTGTGAACTGTACAGCTTCCTGTAAGCTGCATCTCTGCATCATGTCCTCCACTGTGTACTGATAGTCAGCATCCTCTATGTAAGAACTGTAGATGGGACGATGTTGCTGCAGTGGGAAATGAGTTCTAAGGTGAGACTGGAATTTCTTTATGTTCTTGCTCTTCAACTTTCTAAGGGTGCCGAGCAGCAGATCTAGGAAAGACAAAATAAACACATTTTTTGTTGGTAATTGTACTTTTTTATGGTTTAGGAAAGTCACACATTTTCTTTGTGAAAGTCCAAAATGACAATTCAAAGTATTAGCAGAGATAACAGGCTGGACCGATCAGCCCAGAATAGTGGAGAGGAAAGCAGGTACAGATGTGACCTCACATTTCACTCTTTCTATAGGGACCGGTTTCTCTACAATAAAATCACTGAATGTATTACAAGGAATACGTTCAAAATAGCATATGTAAGAGCATTTCAGGAATAGTCCACAATCTACCTTTATATGTTAACTTTTTAGCCAGATCAGATCGACCAATCTTCTTCAGGGTCTTCCTTGTAATCCTAACAGCTCCATCTTGGCTGTATCTCTCCACCATCTCCTCCACTGTGTCCAGACAGTCAGCATCCTCCAGGTGGCTGTCTGGTATGGGTGGACAGTCAGGCAGTAGACCAGGAGTAGTCAGGTGAGACTGGAACCTTTTCAGTTCTTCTGAGCTCAGCTCTTCAAGAAGAGGCAGCATAAATGCTGGGGTGGAGAATGTAGAATGCATGATTATCATTATGAATTTGGGTAATATTTGAGACAGGCGGAAGTTTTAAACCAGACCACTATTTCTAGACTCCTTACAGATGATTTATGTACAATCACGCAGTATTGTACAAATTCAACAGAGGTGAGTTTCAACATCACGCTAGCACTATTGACGATAGAGCCTTGAAAAAACTAAACCACAAAAGCACACTTTGAAGGTTTCATCTGCATGTTGTTTAAACCACACACTTTGTTACATGTAGTCAGAATATCTCCTTTTGTCATAGCATGTGCTGTGTTTCAGTTCAACACACCAGCCGTAGGGAACACTTCCAATCTGCTTATCTAAAACCTCTGCATGTAATGAAAAATACATAACTAACCAAATGCAGTTTACATGCAATAACATGTTACAATTGATGAGGAATAGCCCATAATCTACCTTTATGTCTTAATGTTTTTGAGAGATTTCTTTGTCCAATATAATTCAGTGTCTTCACTGTGAACTGTACAGCTTCCTGTAAGCTGCATCTCTGCATCATGTCCTCCACTGTGTCCTGATAGTCAGCATCCTCTATGTAAGTACTGTAGATGGGACGATGTTGCTGCAGTGGGAAATGAGTTCTAAGGTGAGACTGGAATTTCTTTATGTTCTTGCTCTTCAACTTTCTAAGGGTGCCGAGCAGCAGATCTAGGAAAGACAAAATAAACACATTTTTTGTTGGTAATTGTACTTTTTTATGGTTTTGGAAAGTCACACATTTTCTTTGTGAAAGTCCAAAATGACAATTCAAAGTATTAGCAGAGATAACAGGCTGGACCGATCAGCCCAGAATAGTGGAGAGGAAAGCAGGTACAGATGTGACCTCACATTTCACTCTATCTATAGGGACAGGTTTCTCTACAATAAAATCTCTGAATGTATTACAAGGAATATGTTCAAAATAGCATATGTAAGAGCATTTCAGGATTAGTCCACAATCTACCTTTATATGTTAACTTTTTAGCCAGATCAGATCGACCAATCTTCTTCAGGGTCTTCCTTGTAATCCTAACAGCTCCATCTTGGCTGTATCTCTCCACCATCTCCTCCACTGTGTCCAGACAGTCAGCATCCTCCAGGTGGCTCTCTGGTATGGGTGGACAGTCAGGCAGTAGACCAGGAGTAGTCAGGTGAGACTGGAACTTTTTCAGTTCGTCTGAGCTCAGCTCCTCAAGAAGAGGCAACATAAATGCTGGGGTGGAGAATGTAGAATGCATGATTATCATTATGAATTTGGGTAATATTTGAGACAGGCAGAAGTTTTAAACCAGACCACTATTTCTAGACTCCTTACAGATGATTTATGTACAATCACGCAGTATTGTACAAATTAAACAGAGGTGAGTTTCAACATCATGCTAGCACTATTGACGATAGAGCCTTGAAAAAACTAAACCACAAAAGCACACTTTGAAGGTTTCATCTGCATCTTGTTTAAACCACACACTTTGTTACATGTAGTCAGAATATCTCCTTTTGTCATAGCATGTGCTGTGTTTCAGTTCAACACACCAGCCGTAGGGAACACTTCCAATCTGCCTATCTAAAACCTCTGCATGTAATGAAAAATACATAACTAACCAAATGCAGTTTACATGCAATAACATGTTACAATTGTTGAGGAATAGCCCATAATCTACCTTTATGTCTTAATGTTTTTGAGAGATTTCTTTGTCCAATATAATTCAGTGTCTTCACTGTGAACTGTACAGCTTCCTGTAAGCTGCATCTCTGCATCATGTCCTCCACTGTGTCCTGATAGTCAGCATCGTCTATGTAACTACTGTAGATGGGATGATGTTGCTGCAGTGGGAAATGAGTATCAAGGTGAGACTGGAATTTCTTTATGTTCTTGCTCTTCAACTTTCTAAGGGTGCCGAGCAGCAGATCTAGGAAAGACAAAATGAAACAAATGTTTTATTGTTAATTGTACTTTTTTATGGTTTAGGAAAGTTACACATTTTCTTTGTGAAAGTCCAAAATGACAATTCAAAGTATCAGCAGTGATAACAGGCTGGACCGATCAGCCCAGAATAGTGGAGAGGAAAGCAGGTACAGATGTGACCTCACATTTCACTCTATCTATAGGGACAGGTTTCTCTACAATAAAATCACTGAATGTATTACAAGGAATACGTTCAAAATAGCATATGTAAGAGCATTTCAGGAATAGTCCACAATCTACCTTCATATGTTAACTTTTTAGCCAGATCAGATCGACCAATCTTCTTCAGGGTCTTCCTTGTAATCCTAACAGCTCCATCTTGGCTGTATCTCTCCACCATCTCCTCCACTGTGTCCAGACAGTCAGCATCCTCCAGGTGGCTGTCTGGTATGGGTGGACAGTCAGGCAGTAGACCAGGAGTAGTCAGGTGAGACTGGAACCTTTTCAGTTCGTCTGAGCTCAGCTCCTCAAGAAGAGGCAGCATAAATGCTGGGTTGGAGAAAGTAGAATACATGATTATCATTATGATTCTGGGTAATATTTGAGAAAGGTGGAAGTTTATAAACCTAACCACTGTTTCTAGACTCCTTACAGATAATGTAGGTCAACTAGAGCCTTATAAATTCTTAACTCATTCAGCACCTTTAAACAGTTTAATATTGTAAATAGCTCCTTGATTGAATAAATCTCCTTAAGCATCTTTTAAAAGTTGAATAGGCATCTTGTTTTAACCACACACTTTGTCATTCAAAGTGTATTCAGAGCGTCTCCTTTTGTGTCTGTGTGTGCTGCATTTCAGTTCAACACACCAGCACTAGGGTAGACTTCCAACCTGCCTTTTAATAAGCTCAGCTTGTGTAAAAATGCATAAGGAATTAGATACGTTCAAAAAAACATATGTAAGAATATTTTAGGAATGGCCAATAACCTACCTTTATATCTTAACCTTTTAGTGAGATCAGAGCGACCAATCTTCTTCAGGGTCTTCCTTGTAATCCTAACAGCTCCATCTTGGCTGTATCTCTCCACCATCTTCTCCACTGTGTCCAGACAGTCAGCATCCTCCAGGTGGCTCTCTGGTATGGGTGGACAGTCAGGCAGTAGACCAGGAGTAGTCAGGTGAGACTGGAACCTTTTCAGTTCGTCTGAGCTCAGCTCCTCAAGAGCAGTCAGCGTTAATGCTGGGATGGAGAAAGTAGAAAACATGATTATCATTATGAATTTGGATATAATTTGAGACAGGTGAAAGTTTACAAACCCGACCACTATTTCTAGACTCCTTACAGATGATTTATGTACAATCACGCAGTATTAAAGCAGGACCCAAATTAAACAGAGGTGAGTTTCAACATCATGCTAGCACCATTGACTATAGTCTTGAAAAAGCTAAACCACAAAAGCACACTTTGAAGGTTTCATCTGCATTTTGTTTAAACCACACAATTTGTTACATGTAGTCAGAATATCTCCTTTTGTCATAGCATGTGCTGTGTTTCAGTTCAACACACCAGCCGTAGGGAACACTTCCGATCTGCCTATCTAAAACCTCTGCATGTAATGAAAAATACATAACTAACCAAATGCAGTTTACATGCAATAACATGTTACAATTGTTGAGGAATAGCCCATAATCTACCTTTATGTCTTAATGTTTTTGAGAGATTTCTTTCACCAATATCATTCAGTGTCTTCACTGTGAACTGAACAGCTTCCTGTAAGCTGTATCTCTGCATCATGTCCTCCACCATCTCCTCCACTGTGTCCTGATAGTCAGCATCGTCTATGTAACTACTGTAGATGGGATGATGTTGCTGCAGTGGGAAATGAGTATCAAGGTGAGACTGGAATTTCTTTATGTTCTTGCTCTTCAACTTTCTAAGGGTGCCGAGCAGCAGATCTAGGACAGACAAAATGAAACAAATGTTTTATTGTTAATTGTACTTTTTTATGATTTAGGAAAGTTACACATTTTCTTTGTGAAAGTCCAAAATGACAATTCAAAGTATCAGCAGTGATAACAGGCTGGACCAATCAGCCTAGAATAGTGGAGAGGAAAGCAAAGTGAAATGAGAGGTCACATCTATACCTATCAATAGGGACAGGTTTCTCAACAATAAAATCAACGCATGTATTACATATGGAATACGTTAAAAATAGCATATGTAAGAGCATTTCAGGAATAGTCCACAATCTACCTTTATATGTTAACTTTTTAGCCAGATCAGATCGACCAATCTTCTTCAGGGTCTTCTTTGTAATCCTAACAGCTTTCTCTTGGTTGTATCTCTCCACCATCTTCTCCACTGTGTCCAGACAGTCAGCATCCTCCAGGTGGCTCTCTGATTTGGGTGGACAGTCAGGCAGTAGGCCAGGAGTAGTCAGGTGAGACTGGAACTTTTTCAGTTCGTCTGAGCTCAACTCTTCAAGAAGAGTCAGCATAAATGCTGGGGTGGAGAATGTAGAATGCATGATTATCATTATGAATTTGGGTAATATTTGAGACAGGCGGACGTTTTAAACCAGACCACTATTTCTAGACTCCTTACAGATGATTTATGTACAATCACGCAGCATTAAAGCAGGACCCAAATTAAACAGAGGTGAGTTTCAACATCATGCTAGCACCATTGACGATAGAGCCTTGAAAAAGCTAAACCACAAAAGCACACTTTGAAGGTTTCATCTGCATTTTGTTTAAACCACACAATTTGTTACATGTAGTCAGAATATCTCCTTTTGTCATAGCATGTGCTGTGTTTCAGTTCAACACACCAGCCGTAGGGAACACTTCCAATCTGCCTATCTAAAACCTCTGCATGTAATGAAAAATACATAACTAACCAAATGCAGTTTACATGCAATAACATGTTACAATTGTTGAGGAATAGCCCATAATCTACCTTTATGTCTCAATGTTTTTGAGAGATTTCTTTGTACAATATCATTCAGTGTCTTCACTGTGAACTGAACAGCTTCCTGTAAGCTGTATATCTGCATCATGTCCTCCACTATTTTCTGATAGTCAGCATCTTCTAAGTAACTACTGTAGATGGGACGATGTTGCTGCCGTCGGAAATGAGTTCTAAGGTGAGACTGGAATATCTTTATGTTCTTGCTCTTCAACTTTCTAAGGGTGCCGAGCAGCAGATCTAGGACAGACAAAATGAAACAAATGTTTTATTGTTAATTGTACTTTTTTATGATTTAGGAAAGTTACACATTTTCTTTGTGAAAGTCCAAAATGACAATTCAAAGTATCAGCAGTGATAACAGACTGGACCAATCAGCCTAGAATAGTGGAGAGGAAAGCAAAGTGAAATGAGAGGTCACATCTATACCTATCAATAGGGACAGGTTTCTCAATAATAAAATCAACGCATGTATTACATATGGAATACGTTCAAAATAGCATATGTAAGACAAGACCCAAATTAAACAGAGGTGATTTTTAACAGCACACCAACTCTCGTAGATAAAGCGTTGTAAAAAATGACACTCCTTATGCATTTTTCCGCTTGGTAAAATAAATTGAGCCTCCTTTTAAAGTTTATTATGCATCTTGTTTGAACCACACACTTCATGTGTCATGTGTGGTCGGAGGGTCTCCTTTTTCGTATTGAATATTCTGGATTTTAGTTCAACACACCAGCTGTAGGGTAAACATTATTCACAAGTGTGATATGCAGATGTGTGGATATTTGTCTGTCTGTCCCAATTACGGTGGCTGAGATGTGTCAACACAAGTCACCTGTAATAAGACATTCAATTGAAAGGCCCGCTTCAAATGTAACTGATGACTTGTTTGTATTTCCAGCTCTTTATCTACCCATTCACAGATCTATGTATGCATTTAGATGTAGCTACACAAATTTCAGTGCACTTGCCAATGGGAATACAGCTTTGAGATTTTTTGTAACACAGTAGCAAATCTGATTAAGCCCACTCAAATTTTTAATAAACACTTACATATTCCTGTACACATTCACAAATCTCAGTATGCATCTATAAATTATTTTTAAACAATTACAAATCTGATTATGCACACACGGTTACAGATCCAGCCACACAACTCACCAATAACATTTGTAAAAAAATAAAATAAAAAAAGTACAGTAATGACCCCATTTTCCACCCTTTTCTGTAAATAAAATAATTGATGTCATTGTAAAATTGTGTTGATCTTTTTCCAATACATTCAATTCAATTCAAAAAGATTTTCCCACATGCTGTACAGAACTTTTTTTTTAGGAATACGTGAGTCCTCAAGCATCTTGAAAAAAGCAAAAAATTGAAAAAGGCCTGCATTAAAAACCTTTGAAACGACACGCATTTAAAATACATGTGTAAAACCGTTAGCCCATAACCTACCCTGTGGCATACGTTTGGATCCACCTTTCCTGTATCTTACATAATCAGATCCCTTCATTGCCATAGGGACCTGCAACAAAGGAAAAAAGATGGAAGCATCAATTGTAAATTAAGCTACAACCCCACACACAACAGAATATTACATAATTTAAATGAAATAATCAACCAATCAATGGTCTTACTTCTTTTTTAGAAGAGATTTGAGGAAGCAGTTTAAAGAGGTTTGGTGACCTGAGACCAAAACAGTCAATCACATTCACATTCACAGTATAATATATTATGAACACTCACAATGACAAAACAACGCTGTGTTATAAAGAGATAAGCCAGTAGTTAGGCCCTTACACCTACTCCAATGAAGAAGAGGAGGTGGAGGGTTTATCTTCATCAGTTGGTTTTTCCATCCTTTGACTTGATTAGGGTCTCCTCTACAATATCACCCATCCACACAAACCATCAGATTTACTTTTTAGAACAATGTAATAAAGCAGCTGTTATAAAATAAGATAATAATAATCACAATCATAATCACATAATCACAATCATAATATACCTGTGAAATAGGAAAGAAAATGTTACAGAGAAACAAAGCTTGGGCTTTGGCTAGATGCACTGCTTGTGATGTGGACTGGCAAACATTTAGACATCTTAGAAATACATGTGTGTATGTACTTGGTGAAAAGCGTTAAATCTACATATTATTTGAACAATTCATCTGAATGTGGCAACAATTCAGCAAAATTCTGGAAAGTGGTTAAATCACTTAGAGGCAGTATTTCATCCTGTCTCCCCCAGCAAATATTGGTAGACTTCAGCCCTGTAACTGATGAAAAGGTGATTTGTGATGCTTTTAACATCATTTTATCAAATCTGGCTCACTTTTGGAAGGATACAGTAGAGCTATTGGGGCACAAATGGCACCAGGAGATGCCGTTTACACTGGTGTAGGAAAAGAGATTCCCATTTAATTTCCATGGAAATGGTGTTTCCTTCTCATTTAGATAATTTGATTGCTTGGAAGTTCTACATGCCTTATGCAATTCCAAGTGTATGAGAAGCTCTATGGGTGCAGATCAATTAGACCCGTATCTGCTACAGCTTTCTGGCTCCTTTGTAGCCGAGCCCCTGACACATATTCGGAGCTGAAGAGTGTTTTCGTTTTGGTTGAAACTTAAATATTGTTCTGTATTGTGAATATTGTATTGTAAACATTTTTGCTTATTTTTTATTTATTTTTTTGTTGTTGTAATTTATATATTCTGCCTTTAAACATGGCACTGCAGGAAAGGAGACCTGGTCTCAGTTGGTTAACTATGTATAAATACAAATTTTATATACCTGTATATATTTATATATATATAAACATAAAATGGGGTCTTGTTCTCGAGTGAGGGTAAAATGGAACGAGAGATGGGCCGGAGGAGTGGAGCAGCGGGTGCGGTGTTGCAGTCGCTCTATCGCACCGTTGTGACGAAGAGAGCTGAGCCAGAGCTAAGCTCTCAATCTACCGGTCTATCTTCGTTCCTACTCTCACCTATGGTCATGAAGGGTGAGTCATGACCGAAAGAACGAGATCGCGGATACAAGCAGCGGAAATTAGTTTCCTCCGGAGGGTGGCTGGCATCTCCCTTAGGGATAGGGTGAGAAGTTCAGCCATTCGTGAGGGACTCGGAGTAGAGCCGCTGCTTCTTTGCGTAGAAAGGAGCCAGTTGAGGTGGTTCGGGCATCTAGTAAGGATGCCACCTGGCCGCCTCCCTGGGGAGGTGTTCCAGGCACGTCAGCTGGGCGGAGGCCGCGGGGCAGACCTAGGACCAGGTGGAGGGATTATATCTCCACACTGGCCTGGGAACGCCTTGGAATCCGCCAGTCAGAGCTGGTTAATGTGGCCCGGGAAAGGGAAGTTTGGGATATGCCCCGCTTGAACTGCTACCTCCGCGACCCGACCCCGGACAAAGCGGATGACGATGATGATGATGATGATGATATATAAACACACACAGAGAAACATTACACACAGACACACACGGCGGTGCTTACAAGTGTAAAACAGATGCAAAGATGGCCAAACATTGAAGGAAAAGAGAAAGAGAAATTAAACCGAAAGATAATCTTAATCACAAAATTACTTTCAAATTGTGTAAACAGATTATATAAAACAGAGTAAAACAGATTCAAAGACTATCTCTACATTTTTATTAAAGGAGAAGGGGAAAGGAAACTGAAAGAATCATCATTACAAGTTTGCTTGAGTTTCAAACTGGTGTGTGGGATTCTTTAAGAACATGTATCATACAGTTAACATATTAAAACACAATTATGATTAATAATAATAATAATAATAATACATTGAATTTATAAGGCGCCTTTCAAGGCACTCAAGGTCGCCGATCACCCCTGATTAATACTACACATAATACAATGAAATAATTGTATAGTTTGTAGTACTTACATTGATCCTACTACTTCTTGTTGCATTTGATTTACCTCATATACTCCTTGGAAAAGGTCATCACTTATTAAATCAAATGTATTAATTACAGATGTAATTTACGGTGTATAGGGTTAGAAGATAATTCATTCAGGTCTATATTCAGTACAATACCACCCAGAATCTTCGACCACCAGATGAGGATATACAGCGTTTTTCCAGCGTCTACTAGAAACTTAAAACCAGGAACTTACCTGCACGTAAATACCAGGAAGCCACACCTCCCCCAGATCTCCTGATCTGTCTGGGTGACAGTAATTTATAATATTGAAAAAAAAATTTTTTTTAAATATGAAAATCTAAATCACGCGTTTGTCACAGGCTGGACTGTTCCAATATTGTGTTGTGTGATTTGTGTTGCGTTTTTTGGGTTGCTGTGAATATTTTGGCATGCAGTGTTATATTCTTTTCTAATTTGTGTTTCTGTGGTTTGAAGTGATGTATTTTGTTGCAGTGTTACTTTATTGCCATTAATGTTTCGTACCTGTATGCCTCAATCCGCTCCTGTACTCAACGACTTGTAACTTGGCTAAATGACTGTGTGGGCGTTGGCCAGGACAAAAATACGTTTGTATTATTATTTAGGTGCGGCGTTGCTGCAAGATGGACACACGAGAAAGGACTGACGGTGGAACGCTAGGAATGACGAGCCAGCCCAGAGCACGACCTGCGCCTACTCAGCCGTTCAACACACACACACACCGGGGTAGTGAGGAACGCTCACTCCCAGGCAGATCGTGAGTACCAAACCAAAAGACGCACTTGGAGTGGCTGACGGGGATTGTGTGGGCGGAAGGAAAGACGGGAGTGCCGGCTGTGGGTTGTTGGTGCGGCGGGGAAGTAGAATTTGTGCGAACACCGCCACTGGTCGAGTTCTGTTTTGTTTCAGCCGGAGCGGGTCCCGTTGGAGAAACTGCGCTGATCAGTCGGGAGCTGTGGATCGACCTGACTCCCACTGGATCACGGATCAAACCCCTGATTTGACCACTGGACAAACTCATTTTAAACAGTGCATTTAATAAATTGTATATGTTTTTAAATCTTAATTTGCTGCAGTCTCTGCCTCATTGGTATTTCACACACTGCTCCTCCCTCCCAAAGTGAACCTTATTTGTGTCTCTTTAAATTGAGTTCCTAGGTGCCTATAATCTAGGTGGCGTAGTCGGGCTACTCCCCTGCGTGACACATTGACTAAATTGGCTTGTTTTGTACAAAATGTATCCAATGCACAAATTGCACCCGCGTGGTCAATCACTCTTCAAATGTTATAGCATGTGGTTTGGCAATACGACGTGCAGACCTGGACAAGTAGATTGACAGCTCACCATGGATGGTTAAAATACTACTAGTGAACAATAGGACTAGTATAATGAACAGGGAGAGATAATCAATTATTACAAAAAGTGGTTTAACTTCATAAAATGTTAATTTGGCAAAATATTGTAAACATAGAATTTAATAATAAAAATAAGAAACTAAGAGATCGTTTTCTAAAACACTTATAGGCCTGTATAACCAGTTATGATGCATTTTCGCTCTCTCTCTCTCAGCCTGTGTTCGAGGGTGGGTGCAGCTCTTTCTCTCTCACGCTGCAGCTCCGTACACTGAAAGAGATGGACCCTACTCTTATACCATAGTGACAATTGCGGAGAGAACTTAACGTTCAGAAGTATGGTTAAACTTTACCAGTATCGACGCTGTCAATGTTCGTTACAAGTGCAATATGTATTTTGCATGAAAGGGCGGAAACACGAGCAATCTGTCAGAACATTTAGCGAAGCGAAAGTGCATTACATACAGGCGGAGAAATAGTTTTCACTGTGCATCTACGTTAAGGTATTGAGCCAGAGTTATTGAGCCATTGAGACAGCTTTGAGCCAGCCTACAGAGTTAGACGAACATGGATTAGTTATTAAAATAGCCTAATAGTTAGCCTGCTGGTAGGTGCGTTCACAATCTGAAATGGTCATTTCAGAAATCACATTATAGTATATATGAGTTATTTGTTCAAAAACAATGCTGTTGTAGTTTGCTACTCAATGTTAATTTATTTACAATACACATGACAAAATAAAGCAATATTATTTCGGATTGGATTGCCGGTTGTTAGTCTAAATATTTTTAAGGGACCCTCTGTATGTTCAGAAAAAAGATTGATATTGCCTGCAACATTAGCTTAGAACCAGTTCTTCTCTCAAAAGCATGTGGTTGTAGATGGCTTATGCTACAGACTTGAGACTTGACTTGAACTTGCGACCAAGGACTTGAAACTTGACTTGGACTTGTGACCAAAAGACTCCAGAATTGACTTGGACTCGAGCTCAAAGACTTATGAGTATCTCTGGTGGATAGTGTTCCGCCACTAGTGTGTTTAAAGTAATATTCAACAACAGTCAAAACACTGAAGAACTTTAATTTGATACTGAAACCTTATATTTTCCTGATAAAACCCCAAAATTTAAAGATTCTAAGAATGTGAGAAAAATCTACTTTTGATATAACCATATCTGTGGGGGGATTATTTCCACACTGGCCTGGGAACGCCTTGGAATCCCCCAGTCAGAGCTGGTTAATGTGGGCCGGGAAAGGGAAGTTTGGGATGCCCTGCTGGAACTGCTACCTCCGCGACCCGACCCCGGACAAAGCGGATGAAGATGATGATGATGATATCTGTGGGCTAGAAGTGCTGAGAATCCCTAATCAATAACACCAATTTATTTATGTGTGTGTGTGTGTGTACCTGGTAGTCCCGGCCCTTGCTGTTCAGTGTGTGTGTGTGTGTGTGTGTGTGTACCTGGTTGTCCCGTCCCTTGCTCTTCAGTGTGTGTGTGTGTGTGTCTGTGTACCTGGTAGTCCCGGCCCTTGCTGTTCAGTGTGTGTGTGTGTGTGTGTGTGTGTGTGTGTGTGTGTGTGTGTGTTTACACATGCAAACTATTTTTTACTGAATTGTTCAATCTGTGCCATTTTTTAACTTTCCATTCCATTCAAAAGTGTGCAACTTTGTCTCTGCCAAATTGTGGCCACTAAACAAAATCACATCTTGGCAATCGGAGGTCCTATGAACCGAAAGTGCTCTGTGTTCATGTGGGTTTTTTCTATAATATGACATATAACCTGTGATTGAACACCCACTTTCTGATTGATGGTGGCCTAACCTGTAAACCTCACATAAAATCTTGTTATTTTGGATTATGGAGAGATTCTGTACATGCAACAACAAAAAAAAAAAAAAAAAAAAAAAAAAAAAAATGCGTTACAATATTTACAATACAGTTCAATATTTAAGTTTCCACCAGAACATGAACACTCTTGAACTCCCAAATCCATCAATAAAAGTTTAAATAGTTAAACGGAAAACCGCAATTCCTGTTCCAAAACCTTGTTCCCTTTATCCCAGGGAAAAGTTCAACATTCTCCAAGTTCGGTTTTCACATTAGGGCTTTCAACAGTGATATAGTCCTGTGAGCATGTGCTGTGACTACGAGATTTGTGCTGGGGAAGTAAGCCCAGCAATGCCTTAATAAAACAGAGACTATCACCAAGACCATATTTTTTATACCATGTATGCCTTTAATATGTGTATATTGTGTGGTTTTGTGCTCTATAGGACAGTTGAGAGGGCTTCTTTATCAGTCACTGGATTAACATATTACTCTACTGGACTCTAGTCTGGCTCTATAGGACAGTTGAGAGGGCTTCTTTATCAGTCACTGGATTAACATATTACTCTACTGGACTCTAGTCTGGCTAAACATGTCTCATTAACATATTTCTCTACTGGACTCTTGACTGTCTCTATAGGACAGTTGAGTGGGCTTCTTTATCAGTCACTGGATTAACATATTACTCTACTGGACTCTAGTCTGGCTAAACATGTCTCATTAACATAGACCGTGGGAGCACATCAATTCTAACAGATTTGATAGGAGCTCCTCTAAAATGTCAACTAATTTGTAAATATTATTACTTTGTCAATTTTTTTGAAGCACCCACCTCTACCCAATAACCACAACCTAATGCTCACGACTGGTGGAAACAATCCCCCCAAAAATAATGAATGTCATAATATGAGTGAATCTCTACCATCAAGGTGTCCAGATATCAGCTTTAATATAAGTGAATATTGTTCTTTGGCATATCAACATAAATGGAGTTATATTATTTGAATGACTTTCTCTTGTTGTCAGTATTCGTTACCATGTCAACCCATTGTTTCTGTCACTTACACATCATCACCATGCCCACTGCGTCTTTGAGGAGCTAATGTCGTTCTGGTGAAGGGAGCAAAACAGCAGCTGACTCAAATGTCAGATTAGAGTGAAATTAATTTAAATAAATCTTTTTTTCCTTTTTTGGTAGGCTCTGCTTTCCCTCCAGGTCTTCAACCAGAAAGGGGTTGTTATATTTTAAAATCTGATAGAGCGTCTGTCTGGCCTTGGATCCTTTTTTAATAACCATATCCAGCAGAGCGCGGTTCTTATCGCTGGGTGTCCTCTCGCTGTCCACATCAGCTCTCTGCTCCTCCATCAGCACCTTGCTGTCCTGAAGACTGTCCATCAGTGGTTTCACACATGTCAGACGCTGGACCAACTCAGTCCTGTGTTTCTCTACAAAGTCCTCTTCTGAGATGGAAGGAGGGGCTGCCACAGGAGGAGCTATAGCAGATTCTGAGATGGAGGGAGAACATTATAGTCCAAATCACTGCATGGCTTTTCATGGTGCTATTTACTGTAGGAATGCTAATATCAATTTAGATGGAAATAAGTAAGAACGGTTACCTGTTAACGGGGTTTCCCTGATCAAGGCTGTGAATCAGGGAGAACAAAGGCACACATATTTATATTTCTCAATGAAGGGACTTGAATATATACTTTTTACTTTTACCTCAACATATTATTATTATTTTTAAAACTCTACGTTCATTCTGAGACTATAGCTTCAAGACTTAAAATACTACTGTAACTATTACTGAATGGCAATAGGTTAGTAAGTCAAATATAAGACTTCATAATGACAGCTTTCCTCTTATATTTACCACATTTTATAACAACACTTTTTATACCGTTAGTAGCTACATATTGGTTACATTATTGTTGTCATTGGTTACCTGGAGGACAGACAAGCCCATCCCACACAGGATTGTGACCCTCCTCTCCATTCTCACACAGGAAAGCAGAAAACATGTCAACAACTGTTGGTAAGACCAACAGAAATGAAGGAATAATGTTTTCATAGGTGTCAAAGTTCATAAACTCCGCAGCCTGGAACAAAGCAACAGTATTGGTAAGTTAGTAACTTATGCAAGAGATAGAATGAAAATGTTTTACCTAAGAGAATAATAAATATATATATATATATAAAAAAACATACTTTAGGATTCACTTGTGGTTTGACATCATGGTTTGTGGAGAAGACATATTCTTTCTTTGAGGTCAGTTTGCAGAGAGAGGTTGTTTCTATGTACACCTCTATGCCTCCATATTCTATTTTCCTCCTCTCTTTAATCTGGAGGTGTAGTGATGAGTAATGTACAATAAAAACGACTATGTTTATAACATTGCATTTCTTTGTGTTACATTCCATTTTTCAGATACAAAAAAATAAATTGAATATGTTTCAGTTAGCCCTGTGATGGACTGGCGACCTGTCCAGGGTGTACCCCGCCTCTCGCCCTGTGTCCGCTGGGATAGGCTCCAGCCCCCCCCCGTGACCCTGTACAGGATAAGCGGTAAAGTTAATGGATGGATGGATGTTTCAGTTATGGCAATGACAAGTGTTTTGTTTGTAAAGACTGTAAACTACATTTGTACCCAGATTTTAAATTAATCT
>JAPMUY010002427.1:0-21457 GCA_026901105.3 Galaxias olidus | reverse complement strand
ATTTAATATACCACAGGTGGACTCCAATCAAGTTGTAGAAACATCTCAAGGATGATCAGTGGAAACGGGATGCACCTGAGCTCAATTTTGAGTGTCACAGCAAAGGGTGTGACCTTTTTCACTTGGTCATTATATGCGGTATTGTATGTAGAATGTTGAGAATTTTTTTTTATTTAATCCATTTTGGAATTAGGCTGCAACATAATAAAATGTTGGAAAAAGTGAAGGGGTATGAATACTTTCCGGATGCACTGTAGGCTTGGTGTGCAGACAAAAACTAATTGTGTTTCGGTAGTGACAGGAAAGTTTGGGACGTAAATTTTCACATACGTTTCTCCATTTAAATTATTTTCGTAAAATAGATCTGAATCTTTCAATAACCATTTAGAAGAAAACAATACATTTTATTATTTAAACAAAGTAAATACATTTGCAAAAACGTTTTACTGGAATTTTCAACAACTGAAACTTTGGTTGGGGACAGCCAAGTGCCAATAGAAAGCGGCATATAAACCCTGATTTTGAAAATGTCTAATTGCATAGTATCACAATGAATGTATTGTTCCTAAATAGATCATATCATTATCAAAATAAGGCATAAAAGATAATTGTTTTTTTAAATACTTATTGTATGTGGGGACTGCAATTTGAACTATTACTGTAGAATCGCCCACGTACATATTTGTGAATAAACACACTATTTGTGCCTTTCAGAATTCTTTATTCCACCCCTACTAATTACAGCCATCTATAAACACAAATCTTTTCGGAATGTAAAAATCGTTGAAACCTTTACTTCCTCAAATGTCATTTCAGATTGAAGGTACAGGAATGAGAATCTATTTTGATTCTAAACTCAGCGGTCATCCTTCTTTCCTGATCCCGCATAAAGCCTCAGGCGTCTAGCAAGTGGAGTTTATTCCTAAACAAAAATATTCTAGTTAAATTTACCAGTTTACAACAACATGTTTACTTAAGGTATATTATCTGATTGTAAATTTCTTACCACTTTCCTTTTAATTTAGATTTGTATTACATTTGTGGGATTTTACATCGAAGGGAAAGTTTGATTTCTGATTCTGTAACTTTTTTTTATGTTTCTTGGCGATGTTGCTACTCATTCTGATAACTTTTATACGCCCTTGAGCTTTCAAGAGTTTTAACTGTGAACTATTTTACTGCTTTCTTAATTCATATACAATATGTTGCAAAAGTATTTAGTGTTTCTCTTGTATATTAATGTTGTTAACCAGGAGTTAATATCTCGCTTTCACTCAAAGTGTAGAACTAATAACAGTATTTTGTCATTCATTAAACATTATTATTAAAGGAGTATAAGGCTAAAGAGATTCTGATAATACGGCGGTTTATGGTCCTCCAGCAAACAGATGCTGTGCCTGTCAAAGCAGTTCAGTTGTGGTTAAAGGATTTGGTAGGTATTTTAGTGTTTTGTTTCTTTCAACTCTAAACTTTATATATTCACATTCATTTTTAACCTCTTCGTTATTTAGAAGCATGATCTATCAACATTTTGAGACCTCATCCCCCATTTAAACTAATTACTGAGACCACTAAGCAAACTGTTTGAGGCCACATCATTCACTAAAGAATGCTACAGTTTAATCCATTTTGGAATTAGGCTGTAACATAATAAAATGTGGAAAAAGTGAAGGGGTATGAATACTTTCCGGATGCGCTGTAATTTTAGCAACACCCCTAAAATTTTAACCAGAAGTGAGGCTGCAACCCTTTTGTTTCGGTTAGCATATTGAAGAGTTTGTTTCATTGTTCTGAAGTAAATGTCTTCCAAAATCCAGAAATCAGTGTGGTTTGACTCATGTCAAATGTGACTGCAGCAGCTGGTCTGCATTGACATTTGCTAGCGCACCTTTTCTGAAATTTCAACCTTTATAAAATAAGAATTTGACAAAATAGTTGTCAGTTAAGTGATCTAAAGTGTTATATCACAAATATGTTACCTTCCCTTAAAAAATCGCCTCAGATTTCAGCAGTGTGCTATTCTCAAATCCTTACACTGTAAGTTACAGTAAAGAAATTATCACCAAAGCAAAGGCTTGTAGACCAACCGGATTGTCCTAATAAAGGCAGTACTTTTACTTTCCTCATCATGAGGCTCATGAACAGCCAGCCACATTTAAAAAAAAATCCTACTCCTGGACGTGAATTTCCCAGTTTGTGCTCCAGTCTCCATTGATGTCCTTCATTGCAGAAGCGTGTATCCAGCTAGTGCTAATGCTAACTGGAAACTAGTTAGTTCACTATGGAATGACAAAACGGTGCTGCCGTAAACTCACAGGCGCATTCGTGCAGATGCCCTTAACTGTTGGCACGGTGTTTTGTTATTTATGAGTTAGCTTTCCCACTTCTGACACCATGTTTCGATGTCAAATGAGACGGAGTCATTGATGTAGTTAACAACTGGTGTTCGGCGTCATAACTAAGACAGTTGGTATACAAATGTAACAATATGCAAACACATAACATCAATGCTAGATGGCAGTAAATGCCCGTGAAAAGACTGTCCGCATTAATTTCAATAAGTCAAAAACTGATTAAAAATTATAATTAAAATATAACACGTGAACCGATCACTTAGCTATATACACGCAACACTATACGGTATTATGTCAGACATGTCAGCACAAGAATGGAATCGATATATTCCGAACTGCGGGTGTAGTTAGGTGGCCGATAATCTACCTAATAATAAGTAGAAGAATAATCTGACTGTCCGATTTCAATATTTGAGCGTCATCACTGATGCATCACACAAATAGTGATGGTTAGACGAAATTTGAACATGGTTTACGGGAAGGACAGACAGTTTTTACTTTAATACACGTGACTCAGTTTGCCTTTCGCATTTATTCTTCACCCACCGTTCGTCCGTTCAGTTTTGTATTTTGTCAAGCTGATTGACAAACTGGGCAGTCGCGACTCAGCTGTGCCTCTTCGGTTAAGTTAAAACACAACATTGACAAAGCAAAAGTACTAACACAACTAAAGGTCCTTATGTAAAGTTCAACAGACATTCATAATGTAGGAACGATACAATTAATTAACGATACAATTAATGGAAATGCTGAGTTGTCACACTGAACTGTAAAGGAAAATCAATTGACACTGAGGTACATGGACCATACTGTAACAAGCGTTCCGTTTAACTACATTATAAGTAACGCCAACACCAGTTGTTAGAGAAGGAACAATGGTTGTCCTAGCTAACCTTGGAGTTAATGCTAAAAGGTCCATCACGTTAAGCCAAGGCAAGGAACATAGTCATGATTACTGGTGTCCCGATTGGGTATTGAGGTTAAACGTTTGCGTAATATCCCTTTAGGTACATGAAATACATTTTTGGGGGGAAACCGTGACGATGAACACTACACTTATTAAGGACTACTTCTCAGATTGCTGTGTTAAGTGGGTATGGTAGCCTAATTAGTTTTTTTGCGGGGGGGGGGGGGGGCATGACTATGAACACTGTACTCATTAATGACTACCTCACCTTTTAAGTGAGTAAGGTTGAATAGGTCACAACCACAGTGCCTTAGCTTGAACTATGGTAGGGTTATGTGGAATGATTGTTGATGAAAGCCTGACCTTGTTAAAAATAAGAACAAACGGTAGTACTTTATCATTGTATTTGTCCACCATTAAATTATGATGAGGCGGCACTGCCAATCTGGCAACAATAAGCGACCCATGTCAACAAACAGGGTCAACTTGTGCTGCAGGGGCACGTTCTGCGCTCTAAGGCGGTTGGTACAATAACTGCAATGCATCACATTGCATTTGCTCAGGGAAATGCATTTTCTAGTTATGTGATTGCGTCAGAATGCCATGGAGTGCGCTTGTACACAGCTAATTAATCTGTCCACTAGTTATCTTTTAATTGTATTTTTTACATGCTTAATTCGCCCATAGACAATGAATAGGGGAAAAGATTAGGCACTCTTAGGACTTTGAATGAAGCAGCAATATGCTCCTGTCCGTGTGTGTGTAGTAGTGATTGGAAGATCGGTTAATTTTTGTGACTTGGTTCTTTAACTCTCGTTAAGTAAAATGAACTAATCTTTTTTCGAGTCTTTTCGTTCATTGCACCGGGGGAAGGGGTGTTAATGCGAACTGACGTGTACAAATCCAAAAATCAATAACGATTATGAACGTTGTCATAGTTTAAGCATGAAGCAGTCACATTACAAGTGAACGAAAGACTCCGTACCTAAGGGTGAACTGCTAATTTATGTTTCCTGATCTCTCGTGCCTAGCCTATGCAGCTATCACGTGACCAGTGAACGAAAGACTTAGACCCGAAGATCCATTCGAGGAGTGAACTAATCTTTTGAACGAAAGACTCACTCAGACCCGAAGATCCATTCGAGGGGTGAACTAATCTTTTGAACGAAAGACTCACTCAGACCCAAAGACCCAGTCGAGGGGTGAACTACTCATTTCTGTTTCCTGCCCTTCGAGTCTTTCGTTCACTTTTCACGTGACTGCTAGGCGTAGCATAGAAAACAGAAATGATTGAATTGGTCCACGAGTTATTATTACTGGTTTTGGGTCAGATTTTTTTTTGTTTTTCAATTTACAGTCAAATCAAAAAAAACAAAACAACCAGTTTATTATATTAGACAGCGTATACTGCAATATTGCGTGATTTAGTTGTAGTTCGAGTGTGATTTTTATTTGGCTGTATGGGACAACCTGATATTAAATTAATACATCTTAAAGTTATATCAATATTGTGATTTTTGGCAAAATACAACACATCACGTTTCAGTAAATATGTATATTGCAACTGCTTTTAGGTGACTTAATTATCACAGTGAGTGAATCGGCGCAGTCGTAACTGCATAACTATGGTGAACTAAACATTTCTCTTTTCTATGCCGAGCTATCACGTGAAAATTGAACGAACGACTCAGACCCAAAGACCCAGTTGAGGGGTGAACTATTCATTTCTGTTTCCTATACTAACTATACTGAACGAAATTAACGAATCACTCTGAGACTACTCGTTAGTCCCAAGTAATTTTAAAGATTCGTTCGAAATGAACGAATCGTTCATGAACGACACATCACTGGTGTGTAGTAGCATGGACTCATGATAGCTCTACAAGTCAAACAAAGTTTATCGTAATTTACCAGATTCCACCAGCACGTGGAATAAACCCGCAACATTGACTGCGTACTGAATGTGAGTTAAGTTGTATTTGTTTAACGTTAAAAGGAATTCTGGTGACTTGTATTGGACAGTAAATTGAACCAATTGATTGGCACCATTGGATTTAGCTTATGATAGCTTGCTTGAATGCTGCAAAACAAACTTCTTTCATGTCAAAATTAAGGCACTGGCTAATAACACGTATAAAGTGTTCCCCACAATGCATACACGCCGCAAAGCACCAACACCATCATAATTTGGCAATGGAGTTAACGTTATGCCCATGGACGTTAGCTTACACCAACCGATCTTAATTTGGCAATGGAGTTAAGGTAATGCCCATGGACGTTAGCTTGCATGCTTGTTCAACGATACAGACTGGACTACTACTAGTCTAACGTTGCGAACGTTAATAACCATTTTGCAAATGAATATAACAGCTCCTTATTAGCCAAAGTTTTATAGTTCCATTTTCGTCATGCTAAGATAATAATTGGCAAGGCAAAACTGTTATAATCACAACGTAATTAAAGAATTTGTGTTTTGGACCATGATAGGTAAGCTGTGTTTAGCTGAACTTGACGCTACTTATAATGTAGTTATACGGAACGCTTGTTACAGAAGCCTAATTATGTCACTCTCCCTTCTAACAAATTGTCTTACACAATGTCCCACAATTTCTTAAATTAAATGATAAAACTGAGGTAGGCTACTTGTATTGTTAACCGAAGTGCGAGAAGAATTAATTATCTAAATTTTAGCTTATTAGCTTGACACTAACTTGCTGCAAAATGAACTTAAAATTTTCACTGAAGACAGTAAGCTTTTTTGTGTTTACAGTAACCCGAAGCAGGATCTAAATGAGCAAATCCTACATTACAAAACGATTTCAAAATGAAGACACTGACTGATAACACGAATGTGGGCAAACAGGCAAGCACCACAGTTCCATTAAGAACATTTATTAAAACGGTAAAAACGAGAAGTCTATTAAATAAGCATTTACACTGAAGACAGTAAGCCAGGGTATAAACTTTTTGAGGCACTTGTACTTCGGACAAGCACATTTTCTTTTCACTTGTCCGGGTAAAAATGAGTTTCTGAGGCCCTGCCGTAGCCCACTGTTGATTTAATGTCTGACTGACTATCGACATGCATTTATCATCTTTGCAGTTTAATTAATGTGCTAGCTAAAATGACTTATCAGTCATTATTTACATCAACAATTAATTCAAGCCACCTTGTGCTTCGTGCTATTGTAGGGGAGACGGGACCAGTCACTGCCAATTCACCTGGAGTCGGTCTGTGTGTCCTATGTCCTAAGCAAGTCTGTCGTAATATGTTGGGTGAGCAAGTCTGGAGCAAATTCTCTGCCGTGGTATCACTCAGACTGAGTGTTGTGTTTGATAGCTGTCGGTCCATTCGTTGTTCGTTCTGTGTAATTAATTGGTGACCAATCTGTGTGAAGCGCTTTTGAGTCTTGAGAAAAACTAAATAAAATGAATTATTATTATTATTATTATATGCTGTTCTTTGTTTTATGTTTGATATACTGTATCTGAATGTATTGTACAGCACTTTGGTCAGCTCTGCCTGTTTTAAACGTGCTCTATGAATAAACATGATTTGATTAGTGTGCCTACTTCTGTACTCTTGTATACTTATATATTTTTTCCATTTCGTCAGCTGTATCTCAAACACATGCCACACATACGGTTCATAAACATCCGTCCTGATCCGTAGTTGGCTAGCTTTTAATACTGTGGTGTCATAATATGTAGCATATTAATATAATATTTAATTAATAGCTAAAAATGGATATTTTTCACACTTACATTTTGAGAATTCCATATCTCAGCCAGAGTACATGTGACACTTACAGTTCACATATCACAACGTGCGTCTTGGTACGCAGATTTATGCTTTTTTAAATTAATCATTTATAATTTATATATTTAAAAATTATTATTAATTAACATTCTTTTTAGAGATCTCAGCTAAAATGCTACTCTTCCTATACATTTTATTTTAAAGTTTACGGTTATTATGTACAAAATGTTCAGTTCACCATGGTGCAAACGAATAACATTTAGCATTGGGATATATCCATCCATCCATTAATTTTACCGCTTATCCTGTACAGGGTCACGGGGGGGGCTGGAGCCTATCCCAGCGGACACAGGGCGAGAGGCGGGGTACACCCTGGACAGGTCGCCAGTCTATCACAGGGCCAACATATAGGGACAGACAACAACTCACACTCACATTCACACCTACGGGCAATTTAGAGTCCCCAATTAACCTGCATGTTTTTGGACTGTGGGAGGAAACCGGAGTACCCGGAGGAAACCCACGCGAACACGGGAAACGCCCTTGGGGGGTGGGGATTGAACCCAGGATCTTCTTGCTGTGAGGCATAGTGCTAACCACAGAGCCACCGTGCTGCCCCATTGGGATATAATTAATATTAAACAAATTATGCAAATATGCAAATTTATCTCATTTGCATATGCCATTTAAACTGGATTATCTCACTGAGTTCTCATGCGAGACACATAGTTCATACATCAATTTGCTCAGCTTGACATGCTGGATCATACAATGTGAAAAATTGCAGAAAATATTATGGGATGTACGAGGTACAATCAAAAATGCTTGAAAATGCTCAACAGAGCATCTCGGTCAGCTTTTATGTTACAAACACCGTTCCAATCGCACATCTCTCTGCTTGGCCAGCTTAGTCAACGTACTACATCCCATAATTTTGACGTTTTTATAGTTTTAGTGCCTCTCCCATAGACTTAGTCAAGTTGTAACTCAGTGACCGTTTATAGTACAGACATGATTTATGTATGTACATACTCAGTAGAGTATACTGATTAAAGTTGAAAAGCTTCATCTTGATAACATTTATACTTTTGGGGTTCTGAAATGCATGATGGTCTATGGAGACTCATTGACTTCCATTCAAATTGTAGCTCAATGACTGTTAATGGTACACTTAAGATCAAGGTATCTACATACTCAGTAGAACATACTGATTAAAGTTGCAATGTTTCATCTTGATATAATTGAAACATTGAGTTCTGAAGTACATGATGGTCTGAGGGGCCTCATTGACTTCCAGTCTAATTGCATTCTGTTACATACTATTACATACTTGAGCTTACATTAAACATACAGAATACAAATGTTTTACTGTTCTAAATAGTTTACAGTAATACATACAGTTTTAAATGTAAGGTTCAGACAATCATACTGGCATATAGCACATGCTTAGTAGGCAACCACATTTTCTTCAGGAAATGTCTTTGTCTAGTTTTATTTGATATGTATTGATCTTTCCATCCATGATCTATGGATAAAAGAGATGAAGGATGGATAGATGTGTGGATATCTATCATAGATACAGTATGTCCAGAAGCACTATCCACCTACAGTATATATAATTGTATTAAATTAATTGCAGTCATTACAGACTTTTCTAGCAAGTGTTACAACTAACTAACTGTCTCTTACAATTAACCCCGCCCATGGGATAAGTTTTAACATTTCACTTCCCCACTTTTAAATGCAATTGTACAAGAACTTGTACAAGAACGGTAGGTCCTAGAAACAAAACTTAAAATGTTAATTTGTAGCAGAGATGTGTATGTTGTAATGTTAACAAATTTTATTATTTTATATTTAGCCAAAACCAAAAGTGTTAGGTTGTGCCCCCCTACTGGAGAGCCGTATAGTCACTAGATACAATTAAAATGTATTAAGAGTAAAGGTAATGGGCTATATCAGAGACTTAAGAGTAAGCTGTCAGTGGAAAAACAAGAAAACATCTTGCATTGGGGAAGTTTGCAATAAATGACAATGAATGATTTATATCTAGGGGGCAGACATATGTGTTAATTAAGTTGAAGATGGCTGAACGTGGCTGCAATCCACCAGCTTCTGCAACTGTAGAGGAAGGGGAGAGAGAGAGAGGATATTTCAAATGCTTTCCATTAACAGCAGGTAGATGCAACTTAGGGTTTCAGCGATGGTCGCAAACCACGAATCAAGGCTTGTGTATATAATGTTGAAAGGAAATATGGTGCCTAGCAACGTGCACTAACCATTTTCTCCATGGAACGCAGCCTGTTAACATGGTCAGACATCAGCTTTGAGATACTGTCCAACCTATAGAAAAAGAAATTACGACATTATCATCTATCATACACTGTTGTGCAAGTCTGGCGCAAAATGGCTGCCATATCACCCAGGGGGGTGCCACTGGCGGCCAAACTTAGTCGCCACCTAGCGCTTTGGATGTCTAGAAAAGCGCTATATCAAATCCAATCAATTACTTTCATTATTATTAATATTATAATCCAAATGCTAATAACATAATTCTCATATTCATCTTTCTTCACCTTTATATAAAGTCTCCCTACAGGGAGGTGCAGCCATTTGTATTTTTTATCATGACATTCTATGCTGCAATACTCATACCATGGTAAGGATCAGTGACATTTGGTTCTTTACCTAATATCACCACCATCTTTTAATTTCACCTGTTGGCATTTCACTTTTCCCTATGGCCTTTACTTATACTCCCAATATTACATTTCTTTTATATTTATATGTATTTGCTGCATTTTAACAATGTGCTTATCGGTCTCTTCCACTAATACCTCTAATTCGGTGAAATTGCGATTTTTCCGTTTCCTGTCCAAACTATCCATGGCTGGAATCACTTTAAAATATGCAAACTCATCATTGTGTCAAATACTGTTATCGCAAAGTCATATTCTTCTTATTATTAGGCCTATTTTTGGCGCCTTAACTACGCCCACAATTTTGACCCAATTGATTCCTTCCAGTGCCACACATATGACTGGGTATTGCAGTCCAGTGCTTAGTGATCGGTTGACGCGTTATATTTTATATTATTTGTAATCGTTTTTTTGTTTTTGAAATGACTGGGGAGAGGGTTTTGACTGGGAGAGAGTTTTCAGGGTGATAGACCGCCATCTAGCATATGTTATGTTTGTACTAGTCTTGCGATGCCAGACCCATCTCCACACTTTGTTGCGCTGTGCCAGCGCTGGCGAAGAGTCTGGCACCGTGCACTGAGTTTTTGGAATAGAGGAGCAGAACCCTGTATTTTTGAATTTGTTTTTAAACCAATCACAATTGCCTTGGGCTGCGCTAAACCCAGGATACAGCGACGGTGCCGTTGCAAAATAGTGTCGTAGGGGAACTTGTTTTGGTGGAACATTTACACGTGGGAAGGCGAGCGCTGGCTAAATCCCCGCAAAAGAAAACGGCACATTAAACAATGAAGTTGGTATTTCAGCTCTGTGGCACAACTTTTATTAATGATAATGACAAACATAATCATCGGTGTCCTGGCGGTGAAGCCTGTCTATACTTTAGCTTTGGAGGAGCTCACTAGACTTTTCATCTCACATGTATGCAGTTCTTGCAGAATAGTATAAAATCGATATCAAAGACGTTAATGGGAAGAGGAAAGGATCGGAAAATTGGTCATGTCAATGGAGCATACAGTGCATCCGGAAAGTATTCATACCCCTAGCACTTTTTCCACATTTTATTATGTTACAGCCTAATTCCGAAATGGATAAAAAAAAAAAATTTCTCTACATTATACATACAATACCGCATAATGACCAAGTGAAAAAAGTTTAGAATTTTTTGCAAATGTATGAAAAATAACAAAATAAATCAGCTCAGACTAGCGATGACTGTCGGAAGACGGATCAGGATCGTGCATGAGAGTTGAGACTTGAGTCTGGGCTTCACCAAGATGCGTTCACAAGTTGTTCTGTCAAATCAGAATTGATACATAGATACATAAAAACGCTAAATCTAAAACTCAGTCCCGTCAATGATGATTAAACTAGCTATAGAGAAGTGTTTTTCTTGACAACTTCCATTTATCCCATGATCAACTGTAACCTTTGAAACTAAGTTGAAGCTCTCTCTTGTTTTGTTACCGAACTTTGAAGTAACACTCTACTTATTTTGAATCATCCCCAGCTCAAGCCTTTTCTTGACCTTTATTTATAAACCTATCTTATCTTTTTGCACTGATGTTGTCAGACCTGTCTTTATTTCACAACTAACAAACTTTGGTAACTTTAACAATTAATACCATTATTTTCCCGTCATGCTTTTGTTTAGGTGATATAAAAGTAATTAAGACTCGTTTGCGCAATAAAGACATCTGACAACATAAGTGCAATTACAACTGAAAATAAATATTTGGGTATTGGGAGTGAGTTGATATGCAGCTTGACATCGGCTGGTGTCTCTGAATGGTACATGTCTACCTGTTTGCAGACACATATTTAGCATCTACTGGGTAGCTTGCACCTTTGCCCAGGGTAAGTCTTAAAACATCAAACTAAAGCAGTAAGCACTCGGCAATACTCTTACACTATATTACCACCTTTTCTGTTCTTGGGCACTTGCTTTCTAGCTTCTGGCAAAGCCATGCAAAAGTGTTGGCTGGATTCGAGAAGACAAATTTTCTAGTAAGCCCGATATTGTCCCTGTTTGCGCTTATGACAATTTCTAAACATTGCTGCATTCCAGGACTTGTCCTCAACTTCTATCTCATGGCTTTGGAGGCTGTGGCAGTAATTTCCAGGAGTAGAACAGGGTAAAATATCTTAATTCGTAAACTTTTCCACACTGCTTTCTAAAAGGAACTTCAACCCCTTGTCCTCCTCTCCTGTAAATAAAAACAAAACAGAGTAATTAGTCAAACTCAAAGGGAGAAAAATAATGTTTAGCTTGATTGGAGTTCTAAATTAGTTGGTACTAATCCAAGGATTAGGTGCTCGGACAAGGTAACATGATGAAATAATGTACATTGCTATAATTACCTTGCTACTGCGAGATTTCACACAATACAGTCACGTTAAATTAGCTTCAATTGGTAATTTTCTCTTACCCGTGGATCTCCGTATGAGGAAACTTTGTCCACACCCGCGTGGTCGTTTGCAGGATGGCTCTTGTGACATGATCTTGCCTGGCGCACGCTGCAGCTACCCCGTTTTTCTGCAGTTACTGCAGAG
Organism: Galaxias olidus; assembly: GCA_026901105.3. Taxonomy (NCBI): domain Eukaryota; kingdom Metazoa; phylum Chordata; class Actinopteri; order Galaxiiformes; family Galaxiidae; genus Galaxias; species Galaxias olidus. The sequence goes on along the minus strand of JAPMUY010002427.1, from coordinate 9,187 downwards.
TTTTCACCTGGTCCTTTAATCGCGACCAAGGGGACACTACAAAAACCATAGCATTTCCATGCTATGTCTGTTTACACTTGGAGTGCCACTGTCAGCAGATGATATGACCCGCTTGGAATACTAAACTTGTTCCGTAAGCAGTGGGCAAACATGCAATAACGTTCCTGTGTTTGACAAATGTTCTAAACATTCTTTGTAAATCTTTACAACCATTCACCGAACAAACCAAGCAGGCATGCCTTCCTAGACGATCCAAATCTTCATCGAAACGACATTTTTAGCGTGTATGTTGCTAGCTTGATGTTGTTTCACTTAGCAGCGAGGACTTAAAAAATTAACAAGCAGATACCGGAAGGAAAGGAATATGGAGAAATCTGATAGGTGCTGACTGAAACAGTCGCCACCAATAGCAGGCTTATTCCAAAGTCGTACATCCCTTCAGCCAGACTACGTTTGTACCGACTGTCTTGGTTATTAAGACGAACACCAGTTGTTAACTGCATCAGTGACTGTCTCGTTATTTGACATCTAAACATTATGTCTGTCAGAAGTGTGAAAGCGAAATCATAAATAACAAAGCACCAACAAAGCGTTCCAACATTTCAGGTCATCTGCACGAATGCGCCTTTGAGTATATGGCGGCACCGTATCGTTTTTCCATAGTGAGCTATCTAGTTTCCAGTTAGCATTAGCCATGGATACACCCTTCCGCGATGAAGGACATCATTGGAGACTGGAGCACAAACTGGGAAATTCACGGCTAGGACATTCTTGAAAATATGTAGATGCCATGAGCCTCATGATGAGGAAAGTACTGCCTTCATTAGGACAATCAGGTTGATCTACAAGCCTTTACTTTACTGCCAATTTGTTTACTGTAACTTAGTGTAAGGATTTGAGAATAGCACACTGCTGAAATCTGATAAACAAGCATTTACACTGAAGACAACACTACTGTTGATTTAACATTGCAGGGCAGTATGGTGCGACAGTTTTGATCGCATGGTACTTAAATTAATTCGGTACGATTAGACGAGATACGTAGTGTAGTTACTGGTATCCATTCATTAAAACAAAGTTACAAGTAAACACATGCCCCGACTGCCGCTTCTACATTGACATTGACAAGGAAGTGGTTTTTGTGCCAGTGTTGTTAATAATATTTGCATGCGGTGCATATTCATGCAATAGGTCCCGTCACATAAGCCAAATATGTTCAGCCTGTTAACCAGTCGCCATTAAACATATTAATTAGTTAACCAATTAACGTTTGCCATGACTACAAGTTGTAAGAGAATAAATATATTTTAGATAGACATCGTGAACTTGTTTACATTATATATATAACCTATACTATAGTTAGGGCGGACAACAGAATGCAGTATTTTTACCTCAAATGCAGAAAAGACAGTTGGTTCCACGAGCTGAAGAAGGCTAGCGCGAAGTAACCCATAGGAAATTAATTGAAAAGCATGTTTGTTCAGCCTGCAGTGGCGGATCTAAGGTTTGGCATGGGGTGGCCGTGGCCACTGTGGACTGAAGCCTGGCCACCCCACTGGCCACCCTGTCCCCAGATGTAATTTTTTCTTAATAATGTTTTTTTTTTTTTGGGAAGCGGAACCATTTCCTTACAGCCGCAACAGGCTGGATGCATTTTAGGTGCGTGCATAACTACATCGATAGCCAGGTCTAGTGTTGCTAGCTCGACGATTTTATCGCTTGATTTATCAAATTTTTAGACCCTCCTAGATACTTTATTTATAAAAACGCAACCAGCGACAAATCTAGCGATTTATTCAGACATTCAGGGAAAATGTAAGGAATGTATCCAAATCTATTAAATCATAACTTATTCTGGCTCTTCTGCCAGCAGTGCGGGCGGCTCTCGCCCTCTCCCGTTCCTCTACACGCGTGCAGTGTGTGTGTTTTCAGGCACGCGTGTGAGAGAGAGAGAGAGAGAGAGAGAGAGAGAGAGAGTTTCTATGGTTACATGGACCCCGTTTCTCTTGCTAGCTTTGAAACTTAATCGCGCTTCAAACAGTCCCCCTCCTTATTATGGCAAACCGTGTATACATAATCGCTTTCTAAAATGGCATTGTCAAAAAAACACTTTACAAATTACAAACCTACATACAGTGCATCCGGAAAGTATTCATACCCGTTCACTTTTTCCACATTTTATTATGTTACTGCCTAATTCCAAAATGGATTAAATAAAAAAATGTTCTCAACATTCTACACACAATACCTCATAAAGACTAAGTGATTTTTTTTTTGAATTTTTTGCAAATGTATTAAAAATAAAAAAATAAAATAATATCACATGTACATAAGTAATCACACCCTTTACTTAATACTTTGTTGACGCACCTTTGGCAGCAATTACAGCCTCAAGTCTTCTTGAGTATGATGCTACAAGCTTGGCACACCTATTTTTGGGCAGTTTCTCACATTCTTCTTTGCAAATCGTCTCAACCTCCATCAGGTTGGATGGGGAGCGTTGGTGCACAGACATTTTCAGATCTCTCCAAAGATGTTCAAGGATCACTCTCTACATTGCTGCATTCATCTTCCCTTGATCCTGACTAGTCTCCCAGTTCCTGCTGCTGAAAAACAACCCCCACAGCATGATGCTGCCACCACCATGCTTCACTGTAGGGATGGTATTGGCCAGGTGATGAGCAGTGCCTGGTTTCCTCCAGACATGACGCTTGGTATTCAGGCCAAAGAGTTCAATCTTGGTTTCATTAGACCAGAGAATTTTTGTTTCTCATGGTCTGAGAGTCCTTTAGGTGCCTTTTGGCAAACTCCATGCGGGCTGCCATGTGCCTTTTACTGAGGAGTGGCTTCCATCTGGTCACTCTACCATAAAGGCCTGATTGGTGGAGTGCAGCAGAGATGGTTGTCCTTCTGGAAGGTTCTCCATCTCCACAGAGGAACACTGGAGCTCTGTCAGAGTGACCATCGGGTTCTTGGTCACCCCCCTGACCAAGGCCCTTCTCCCCCGATTGCTCAGTTTGGCCGGGCGGCCAGCTCTAGGAAGAGTCCTGGTGGTTCCAAACGTCTTCCATTTGCAAATGATGGAGACCACTGTGCTCGTTGGGACCTTCAATGCTGCAGAAATTTTTTTGTACCCTTCCCCAGATCTGTGCCTCGATACAATCCTGTCTCGGAGGTCTACAGACAATTCCTTGGACTTCATAACTTGGTTTGTGCTCTGACATGCACTGTCAACTGTGGGACCTTATATAAACAGGTGTGTGCCTTTCCAAATCATGTCCAATCAGTTGAATTTACCACAGGTGGACTCCAATCAAGTTGTAGAAACATCAAGGATGATCCGTGGAAACGGCATGCACCTGAGCTCAATTTTGAGTGTCACAGTAAAGGGTGTGAATACTTATGTACATGTGATATTTTATTTTTAATACATTTGCAAAAAATTCAAAAAACCTTTTTCACTTGGTCATTATACGGCATTGTATGTAGAATGTTGAGATTTTTTATTTATTTAATCCATTTTGGAATTAGGCTGTAACATAATAAAATGTGGAAAAAGTGAAGGGGTATGAATACTTTCCGGATGCACTGTATCACCCCACCAACATTTTTTTTTCACGTTTTTTAATTCAAACACACAATGTCCCTGTGGTTAGCTTGTGATTTTTTGGCCAAAGATTTCTCTATGTTCCTTTTATAAATGTATAATTACGTAGCCTCTCCCCTCCAGCAACCCACACACACCAACCACAAAGCATTACGCAAATTTGTACGATACGACACCATGCACATGACAATGCACAGATATAAAACACAAATATGATTTGATGGTTTATACTTATAGCTTATATTGTAAGAACCTGCTTTTCCCCCCCATTGACTCCCATTATAACCGATTTACAACTAAGTCCTGGTAAAATGGCTGCCAATTTGGGACATTCTTGTATAGCACTATTGCATCACATACCACCTAGAAATCAATATTTTGTGGAATAACCCTGATTTTTAAAGTTGTATATCGTTTAAAATTTTATATTAACTTGTTTTCTTTGCATCACTCAAGGTTTGAAAAACAGCATTTTTTTGGGTTTCAGATTTTTTTTTTGCACTTTCTGCTCTAAATGACAACGTTCTTATTTGGAATTTGGTAAAAAAAATAAAAATTTATGGAGTGCAACAAAAATGTTTGTTTACTCATACACAAGAAATAATAAACTCAGAGAAACTGACAATTATGGAGTGTGATATAAAAATCTGAGCTGTACTGATGTCGTTATTTTACCCTGCAAGAATATCTGTCTGAGACCACATTCAAAATCTCTAATATTTTCACGTAAACATGGAAATAATCAGAAAGTTGAGTATTCAAAAACATTTAAAAACACAAGAAGTTGTGTCATGAAAAATTAAGAAATATTTAAGATTCTGCACTATTTGAAGGTCAGTAATACAATTTAAGCAAATTTGTGGCATTGACCAATTTAACTCCTTTGTACAAAAGGTGAGAGTTCCTTGAGTTGTATCCCTTCCATTGAAGCATGCGTTCAGATGACACCAGGTAGATTTGATCTACTCAGATGCTCGTTAAAGTAACTCAACTTGCAGCCAGCCTGTTATAAATATGGCTGTGCCACAAGATTCCAGCAATGCTTACTAAGTAGCATTTTGATAGGGGGGAAAATGGCATCAGTGAAAGTGTCAGAAGTCAAATTGTTATTCTAAGCAAAGAGGGCAGTAGACAATCTCTCTGAGGGCCTTTCTCAGAGTTAGATCATGGCTAGACTAAAGATTTCCAAGGGGGCAGTGCATGGAACCGGAAGGGGGTGTTTTGCCTACTGTGGAGTTGGACACCTGCACTGAATTGACTACACCTTGACCAAGGAGAAGTACCACTCCATTCTTCAGCGCCATGCTATACCCTCTGGTTTCTGGCATCTTTGTGGAGAAAGATTCATACTGCAGCAGGATAATGACTCCAAACATGCCTCAAAGCTTTTCAAGAACTACTTGAAGACCAAAGAAGACCAAGGAGTCCTGACTGTCATGGACTTTCCTCCACAATCACCTGACCTCAACCCCATTGAACATTTATGGGGGCATTTGAAGACTGAGAAAGCCAAGCATTCTGTGACATCACAAGAAGCTCTTCGGAACATTGTCAAATCATGCTGGGATAACATGGGTTATCAGGTTTTGTCCAAACTTGTGGACTCTATGCCAGCTTGAGTGCATCCTGTCATTTAAGCAAAAGGGGGACATACCAAATACTAAGATATTCTGAAATCAATGTAAATTTTTCAAAGATTCAACTTATCACTGAAATTGTAAAGCTGATATAATTTGTACATTCAAAACAAATGCAAAACAGAAGTATCTTGACTAGTGGTCTCAGACATTTGGACCCCACTGTATATGTGTGTATTTATGTATTATATATTATACAATGCATAACATATACATGTTATTTCTTAGTTATTTATTTGTAATACATTTGCAAAGATCTCAAAAAGAAAAATTCACGTTGTCATTATGGTGTATTGTGTGTAGAATTTGGAGGAAAAAAATGAATTAAAATTTTTTTGGAAGAAGGCCATAACATAACAAAATGTGGAAAAAGTGAAGCGCTGTGAATACTTTCCGGATGCACTGTATGTACCCCGCCTCTCCCCCAGTGTCAGCTAGGATAGGCTCCAGGCCCCCGCGACCTTGCATAGGATAAGCGGTATATCTAATGGATGTGAAAGATAGAAAGATATATAATATATATATATATATATATATATATATATATATATATATATATATATATATATATATATATGCCCCTTCAAAATTACCACTGGTCCCACCCTGGCCACCCCATAGAAAATTGTCTGGTTCTACCACTGTCAGCCTGTTGAGGGCTACAGTGAAGCTTCCGTTCTAAATCACGGCACTGACTGCTATTCATTTTAATTTAACTAGGCGATTAACTAATATTATGTGAAACAAACCTTACATTCATTCTTGTAGTGAACATGTGTGCCTTCAGCTGATTAAATTTGTATGCCAATAGGTAAACGCGAAGTTGTTGTAATTTATCTTAAGTTTTGTTTGCTTCACCTACATGCCTGAATATACGGCCAACTCGATCTGTCATTCTAAAATCCAATTTAAAGCCTCTGGTATACACTATAAAAGTTTCATCAAAATCAGAAAATAAACAGTTTTCTATGAGGGAAAAAATGACAAGAGCATTTCTAAAACATCATTGGAACCTATGGTATTTTCCCAACGTTCTGCAAGTCAAAAATGATAAGTCATTGTAAAAGGCGTAGAGAGGTCAAAGGTCTGGGCTACTTAATTTCGCGGGTCTCAAAATGAAGCTGAAGATGTTTGGAAACGTGTTACGTGCATTTGGGGAAAATCCAAAGATTTTCATTTTACGAGAATCACCCTTTTGTATGGTCTGGTCTTCCCTATATACTATTGTATAGTCAAGATTACAGCAGCGAGCAGGAGTGCCTTATAAATGTTAGCTGCAGGGGCGTCGCTTTCACAGGAACACAGTATTACATTCATGACATAAATAAATAAAATTATAATGATGTAGCTTTTCATGTTGAAATTTCCATGCAGTTGTCTAACTCAGTGGTTCTCAACCCATTCCTCAAGAACCCCCACCCATTCCAGGTATTTAATCTTCCAAGTTTCTAACACACCTGGTGTAATTAGTCTCATACAGGAAGGCCTTGCCTAATTGCACCAGATGTGTTGGCACTAGGGAAGGTCCAATTCCTGGCATGGCTGGGGGGCCTTGAGGACTGGGTTGAGAACCACTGGTCTAACTCATAGTTTTGTATCAGTGTTTAGGTTGACATAATAATAATAATAATAATAATAATACTACATTTTATTTAGTTTTTAGCGTTTTTCTAGATACTCAAAGCGCTTGACACAAATTGGTCACCAATTAATAAATAACACAGAACAAACTACAAAACTACAAACACAAAAGTCAGTCCGAGTGATACCACCACGGCAGCCAATTTGCGCCACACTTGCTTACCCAACATATTACAACAGACTTGCTCACACACATAGGACACACAGACCGACTACAGTAGAATTGGCAGTGGCTGGTCAGGGCACTGGTAGGAGGATGCGGTATGATGTTCTGTTTTTTGATGGTGGGAGGATACCCACACAAAACACGGGGAGAACATACAAACTCCACACAGAAAGGCCCTTGGCTGAGGTGGGGTTTGAACTCAGGACCTTCTTGCTGTGAGGCAACAGTGCTAACCACTGAGCCACCGTGCTGCCTGAATAATGCCAGCTCCCTTGTTCACAATGTTTATATGAAAGGAAGAAGTCAGATGTTGCAACTGGCCCCAAGTGGGCGTTTACACTTGTGTTGGTGGACAGCGCTGAACTGAACATATGAGGACATAGTAGTGCAGCAGAAGTTATTTCAGGGGCTGGCCACTGCTGATGGTGGAAACGCAATCACATCCACATTTTCTCGTGGAAATGCGTTTCTAGTTATTATTATTAGGCCTGTTTTAATTGGCAGCTTAACTACGCCTGCTGTTTTGACCCTATCGATTCCATTCCAGTGCCCACGTCTTGGGTAATGCAGTCTAGTTTGCTTACATACAGCTAATTGCTCGGTTCACGTGTTATATTTTTAATTATTATTTTTAAATAATTTTTGCCCCTATTGAAATTAATGGAAAGTTATTTCACGATCTTGTACCGCCATCTAGCGTTGATGTTATGTATTTGTATGCTGTTATGTTTGGAGACCGACTGTCTTGGCCGTTACGCCGAACACCAGTTGTTAACTGCATCAAAGACTCCGTCTTGTTATTTGACATCAAAACATGGTGTCAGAAGTGGGATAGCTAACTCATAAATAACAAAACACCGCGCCAACAGTTCAGGGCATCTGCATGAATGCACCTGTGAGTATGTGGCGGCACAGTATCTTTATTCCACACTAGTGAGTTAGCTAGTTTCTAGTTAGCATTAGCATTAACGCCTAGCCATTGATACACGCTTCTGCTGTGATGGACATTGCAGACTGAATTTTCCATTTTGTGCTCCACAGCTAGGAGTAGGACATGTTTGACCATATATGGCTGGCTGCTCATGAGCCTCACAACGAGGAAAACTAAAGTACTGCCTTCAACCAATCTGGTTGGTCTACAAGCCTTTGGTGACAATTTGTTTACAGTAAGGTTTTGAGAAATAGAACACTTCTGTATAGCCTACAAATTGTGGTCAATGTCTCAAATGTAAAGACTGATGATTATAGTGTATTTAGTGTTTACAAATAAAAAAAGGGTATCTACTTGTTATCAATATTAAAGGTTAGTAGGTAAAGCACGCAATAGTTTAGTTTAATAGTAGTTTTCACTATTGAGAAGTGTAGAGAGAGAGATAGTAAGAGATAGTAAGAAAAAGGGGGGTTAAGTATTTGGCGAGAAGCGGCAGGACCCAGGATAATTAAGGGCATCAAACGGAGAACACAAAGAAGGAAAGCAATAACACTTAATGATTGTAAGAGGCCTTTGGGTCAGAGGTGATTGGAAAAATGGCATGTCTAATTTGCATGTCGGGGAGTTGCCAAAAATATGAGAAAGGCTTAACTTGATTTAAATGTAAAAGGCATTAAAAGGCAAACTGTGAATGTACATGCCAGTAGAGATTAGATTGTAGCAGTAGTAGTAGATCTTTGTTGCATGCATATATGTTATTCAGGCTGAATAAAACCTACTCTTCTGAAACTTTGGCTTTAGACTTCCAATATTTTGTATGGGGTTGTAATTTCTTCTAATTAACTTAATGATTGTAAGAGGCCTTTGTAGGAATGCAATATTTGTCAGACTGTTCGTCACCCTGAGAGCACGAGTAGTTCTGGATTAACAGATGCTAGGGGTGAACAGATGTACAAAGAGAAGGAGGTGGTTAATTGACTCTGCTTCCTTAGTTTATGATAACTGTAAGGATGGGGCTAGTTGTAAAGTGGGGTACACTTTTAAGGTTGATGAGACAAGCAGGCCCCAGAGAACAGATGGGTCAGAAGTGATTGGAAAAAGGGAATGTCTAATTTGCATGTTTTGGGAGTTGCCAAAAATATGGGAAAGGCTTAACTTGATTTGAATGTAAAATGCATTAAAAGGTAAATCATCAATAAAAGGAA